>RBNI01001460.1:0-22354 GCA_003990745.1 Jimgerdemannia flammicorona | reverse complement strand
AATCCACTGCTACATCCTCTCAGCCAGAATCTTAGACACCAACTTCCTATCTATATTCAGTAATATGATAGATCACTAGTTCCACTACATATACTGATCTCTCTTCTCCTTATACAGAAGAAAGACTAACCCTAAGGAACCATTGTCAATCCAGCTGCCTTCTTGTAATAACTCTAACTTCTACCCCTCTCTTATCCTTTGGATAATTAGGGAAGTAAGACTATTACTTAGGGACTTAGTACATAATATATACCAAGAAGCCTTCAGTTTGAGGAAGTGCTTGCTTGTAAGTAGTTGTAGTAGCAGTGCCTTCAGTTTCAAAGGTCTTTCTCTGGTTTGCCCTATCTTTTAAGGGTCTTGTTCTTTGCTGTGCACAGACTGAATTCGCCTTAGAATTCAGATTCAATTGGGTTTACTTAAGTCTTTGGAGATTTATATACTGGTCTCAGTTCTGGCAGAAGTTAGCTAGGCTTCTGGAGTTTAGTCAGAAACACTAGAGTCACTTAGATGTCATTACTAAGACTCAGGAGAATGTGTGTATGTGGGGGGGACTTGATTCTTATATCAAGGGCTGAACTAAAACTGCTTTATTTCAGATGGAAAACTGGGGGATATTTATACAAGTTGGTCCATGATTTCTGACTAAGTATGAGTAACTAATTTGGTAACTATAATGAGGTTTATGATCATGACCTTTATTAGGTGGTTTTTGGTAAAAACAACTTTATGATCAGAACCTCAATTATTAGACAATGATCAGCTGCTGTGGTAACAGTTGCTGCAGTGCCGATTGTTGGGGATAAGCTGGACATCATTTTTTGCATCATTTTCCACATCATTTATCATTTGTTATTCATATGCCACACTCAATCATATGATGACATCATTGCTCGTCGGGTCATGTGATCACTTATTGCACCTTGTTCTATTACATCCTTCCCTCCTTAGAAATCAATGTTCTCATTAATTTAGAAATTGAGAACCAGGAGAGAGAAAGGTAGAGAATCTTCCTCAGAGTTGTTGCCATCTTCTTCAGTGGTAGAGGGGGTGGTTGCTGATGGTTCATTGTCCAGGATAGAGAAGTCAATGAGGTCTGCAAATGGTTCTTGTATTGGGATGGGTGCTGGTATAGGGGTTCTCCATCTGATGCAGTTGGAACCATCCAAGTAGGGTTCTTGGTCCTCATGCCTGGGAATATCCATTCAGATAGGTGGTCCTTTAAAGAGATCAGAGAGGCCTTAGAGCCATTGATCTGGGTTGTCATTCAGGAGGGGGCTCCAGTGAGGCTCAATGTCAGTAGACTTGAGAGTAATTGTAATAGAATGAACAAGTAAACAGACAAGATGCAATGAGCAATTACATGACCCAGCAAGTGATGACATCATCATATCATCAAGTGCAACATATGAATAATGAATGATGTGGAAAATGATATGAAAAATAATATTTAGCTTATTCCTGACAATCGGCACCACAGCAACAGTTGCCACAGTAGCTGATCATTGCCTAGTAATTGAGGTCCTGATCACAAAGTTGTTTTTGCCAAAAACCACCTGACAAAGGTCTCAATCACAAACTTCATTATAGTTACCAAATTAGTTACTCATACTTAGTTAGAAATCTTGGACCAACTTGTATAAATACCCCCCAGTTTCCATCTGAAATAAAGCAGTTTTAGTTCAGTCCTTGATACAAGAATTAAGTCTCCCCCACACATACATATTCCCCTGAGTCTTAGTAATGATACCTAAGTGACTCTAGTATTTCTGACTAAACTCCAGAAGCCTAGCTAACTTCTGTCAGAACTGAGACCGGTATATAAATCCCCAAAGACTTAAGTAAACTCATTGAACCTGAATTCCAAGGTGAATTCAGTCTGTGCACAGCAAAGAACAAGACTCTTGAAAGATAGAACACACTAGAGAAAGACCTTTGAAACAGAAGGCACTGCTACTACAACTATTTAAGTGAGCACTTCCTCAACTGAAGGCTTCTTGGTACACATTGTATACTAAGTCTCTAAGTAATAGTTTACTTCTCTAATTATCCAAAGGATAAGAGAGGGGTAGAAGTGAGAGTTATTACAACTTGGTAGCAGTGGATTACCAGTCAAGAAGGTACTAAAGAATATACTTCTGAAGTTGGAACAAGACCAACCTTGGACAGGAGTAACCCCCAGAACCAACTGTGGATCCTCAAACCAGAGCCAGAGAAGCCCTTGTTATTAGGACCAGGTGGTATCAGGAAACCACAGATCCAAGGACCCACCAGCTTGTAATTGACCAGACTTACAAGGATCTATACCAGGCCTTTAAGACTTACCACCCAGGACTTAGGAATATTATCAGCTGCCATAGGTTCTATGAACTCCTCTGAGGACACATTGGAACTACTAGGACCCCCAGAATCTACTGCTGCAGTCACCCAGGATTTTCTAGATTATATCACACCTCCTGCTACAAGAAAAGTAGCTGCTGAGTGGATTGCCTCTGACAGATATCATCATACCCCTACCAAGACCTCCCTCTACTACAGGCTAGTTGTATACTATGCCTCTGCTATAACCAGATATAAGAATGAGCAAGCAGGCTACCCATCTCCTACTACTGAACAAGAAGTAGGCCCATCTACCCAGCCAGAGACTGATATCCTCTTTGAAGGACCTAGTCAGTACAAGGATGCACTATCTCATCAGGAAAAGGAGTCAGATGAAGACTCTACAGGTTACCAGTCTGATGATAGCCAACTAGGAACAGCAGGTCTAGGAATTTATCAAGGAACTACAGGTCAAGAAGATCAGACCCCAGAACTAACCCAGCCACCTATACAGAGATTTGATTTACCCTCTCTCACAGAACTCTTTGACCTGATACATATCTGAGAATCAAGTAACCCCAAATCATACAGCACCACAACCCCATTAAGCAGAACTATCTTCAGGAGAATCTACCCCAACAGGCACACTACCAATAGTCAACACAATAGTAGATGTCAATATTGCAGTACTGATTACCCAGCTAGCAGTACTAGCAGGGATAGTAGGACAGATTGCTGAACCAAACAAACCAACCAAGACTCTGTGAATTCCAACATTTAGTGGAAAAAATAGTGATATTGAAAACTTCATCAATGCAGTTGATACAGGCTACCAAGTAAACCAATGGAATGACAACCAAGTGCCTATAGGAATGCTCATAAACAACCAGAACAGCACCCTTCAACAGCTGTTTGCCACATCAGCAGCATAAGTGGAAACAGTAGCTACATTCTTCACTGAAACAGTAGCTGAATTCTGGTGAACCTTGGAACAATACCCAGTAACCTAGGAAGACTGCCCTCAAGTCAATGGACAAGCACCTACCAATAATAGATTAGGTTGGGATAATTATGAAACAGGCCCAGGACTCAAGGCCTTGCTACTGACCAAATTCTGAAATGCGGCCTATATATACGAAACTTGGAACAAGATTTCCCAGATGAAGTTCCACAAGAATAGTGAGGAGGATCTAGAGACCTTTGCCATCAGAATGGATACCTATCTCAAAATGGTTGGACTTATCTACTAGGAGAACAATTTGACCATCAATGGTACCAGAGCCAACCATCTTTTTGCAGCCCTACCAGACTGGCTCACCCAGAAGATCAAGGAACAAGGTCTTCCCCAAGGATGTCCCCACTACTCATGGTGCTTTGCCCAAGTACAAAGAAGAGCCCATGAAATCCTTACTATATAAGCTCTATGAAATCAAGAACACAAAAAGGATAACCAAGATAGGAGGAATTCAACCAGAAGGAATGACCAAAGATATGATCAAAGGAATGATCAAAGAAACCAGCAAAATCCCAGAGAACCCAGACCTCCCACCAAGGATGAAAAGAAGTAGCTCTGTGAAAAGGGATTGTGCTTCATCTGCAAGAAGGCAGGACACATCTCATTCAAATGCCCTGAGAAGAGAAACAGAACAGGTGAATCCAGTAACCAGAACATTACTGTTATTGGAGAAGGTCCAGAAAAGAAGAACTCTAAGAATATCATCAAAGTACAGAAGATATGGTACAAGACCACCATCTCCCCTAAGACCTACCCAACCAATGCTAGATATGATCTCTATAGCAGCCAAGACCTCACTATTCCACCAAGTACCAATGCTACATTGCAAACAGGAATTGCAATACAAGCTCCCAAAGGAACATACATCTGACTTGCTGAGCAAAGCAGCCTAGCCAAAGAGTTCAATATTGGGCTAGGAGGAGGAGTAGTTGATCAAGAATTTACTGGTAAAATCTGTATCATCTTGCAAAATTTTGGAGACACCTCATTTAAAGTCAAAGCAGGCCAAAGAATTGCCTAAGCAATCATTGAAGAAATCTATCAAGATCTCACCATTGAAGAAGTCCCTGAGCTCTTCAGACAGACTATAGCAAGAAAGAGTTTGGATCAACCAACAAATATCCCTGTCAAAAGGTCACTACCATGAAGGAAGATGATGAAAACTGGTATAAGAGAATTGCAGATGGTTATGCACCATGTGGACAATGCTCTCATTCTATTCAAATAGACTGCATGGAATATGTTGGTGAATGCCATGTATACCTCTCTAAAGTTTTCAAAATTCAATCTGAGAAGTGCCAAGCCCAGCAGACTGAGGAACCCAAATAAGACAACCCTCCTTATAAAGGATAGGGAGAAACTGACTTTGAGGAGACTGACAACAATTGGGACAATAATGAGAATGAAGAGCTCAATACCATCAAAAAGAAGGACAGTTGCATCAAGTTCACAGGCCAAGTCTACAGACAGAATGTCAATGTCTTGCTTGATAGTGGTGCTACTGGAAACTATATCAGTACTAAGACTGATAAGAGGATTGGAGTCTGAAGCAGACCAGCTACCAAGAAAAGAAGTGTTACCTTTGGTGATGGAAAGACTGCACCACTGACTAAGATCTGTGAAGATCTCTTACTCAAGATTGGCAAATATCAAGAGAAGTTGGACTTCAGTATTATAGACCTCCCAGGACAAGACATTATCCTAGGAAAAGCCTGGTTGACCCAGCACAACCCAGATATCAACTGGAGAACCAACAAGGTTAACTAACCCATAAAGGTAGAAAGATCACTCTGACACCTCAGAAAGGTACCAACTACCAAGGAATCAAAATTATCTCTGCTTTTCAAATGAAGAGACTCTCTCAAAAAAAGGGTAACACCTACTTCATCTATATAGTACAAGAAGTCACTGAAGCTACAAGTAGCCCAATTCCAGCAGAAGCTCAAGAACTGTTTGAAGAATTCTAAGATGTATTCCAAGACCCCCAAGGACTTTCACCCAAGTGCCAAATCCAACATGGAATTGATCTTATTCTAGAATCTGAACCCCCATACAAGAGTATCTATCAACTGGTCCAACCTGAGCTCAAGACCCTCAAGGATGAGTTGACCAAATTACTGGCCCAAGGATACATTGAACCCAGCCACTCTCTATTTGGAGCCCCCATTCTATTTGTCAAGAAGAAGGATGGCTCTCTGTAAATGTGTATTGACTATAGAGCCCTAAACAAGATCACCATCAAGAACCAGTATGCATTGCCTAGAATTGATGAGTTGCTACATCAAATCTTCAAGGCCAAGATCTTTTTCCTACTAGACTTGTAAAATGGCTACCATCAGATTCTCATTGATGAGAAGGATATTGAGAAGACAGCTTTCTGAACACAGTTTGGACACTACCAGTTCCAAGTCATGCCTTTTGGTTTGACCAATACACCAGCAACATTTCAGTATCTGATGAATGATATCTTTGGACCACTCCTCAACATCTGTATCCTTGTGTATATTAATAATATACTAATCTACAGTGAAACAGTAGGACTACACTACACCCATCTCAGACAAGTACTAACCCTTCTGTGAGAACACCAGCTCTATGCTAAGATGAGCAAGTACAAGTTCTATCAAGACCAGATTGAGTATCTAGGACATATCATCTCTACTGAAGGTATCAATGTAGACCCCTGAAAGGTATCAGTTCTCAAGGATATTCTCATCCCTACTACTCTCAAGCTACTTCAGCACTTTCTGGGTATTGCCAGTTATTACTGAAGGTTTATCCAAGGATACTCTACTATTGCAGCCCCACTAACTAGCCTGGCCCACAAAGGAGTGAACATCAAAACCAAATGGACCCCTGAATACACCCTAACTATGGACCATCTCAAGAGACTCCTTACTGAGACCCCAGTGCTAATTGCACCTGACTCTACCAGACCATTCACTCTGACCATAGATGCCTCTGATATTGCTATTGGGGCAGTACAGTACTCAGTCAAGAAGATCGCTCAGTGGCCTACCTTTCCCAAAAGCTCAAGCCAGCTGAGATCCAGTATACTACCCACAAGAAGGAACTCCTGGCCATTGTTACTGTACTCCAGGAATGGTGCTATTTCCTCCTAGGACAACCATTTGTAGCCTATACTGATCACCATGCCCTATAATATATTCACATACAGCCCATGCTGACCCACAGACAAGCCTGCTGGATGGAAATCATTACTAACTTTGATATGGAAATCAAGTATATCTCAGGCAAAACCAACAATGTGGCTGATGGTTTCTCCAGGTATATAGAAGATGAACTTGTCTTCATGGTTGAAGTAATTGGAGACCTTACTCAAAAGATCAAGGATGGCTACCAGCAAGACAGCCCCCTGATGAAATTCCTTCAATTCTGCCAAGATCCAGAAGCCAAGATCTCAGAACTCATGAGGTAAATGTCCAAAAGATTCACTTACCATGATGGACTTATCTACAGAGACCATGACAGAGTGGTTGTACCCAACAATGATACTCTGTGACTCAAGATCATGCAGGAACTCCATGATATTCCTACAGCAGGACATTTTGGTTTCGAAAAGACCTACAACCTCCTCTCAAGAGAGTTCTACTGGCCAAAAATAACCAAGGATATCAAAGACTTTGTGGCCTCATGTGAGATATACTAAAGGTTCAAAAGTGGTAACAAGCTATTAGCAGGACTTCTACAACTGCTCCCTATCCCAAGTCACAACTGGAATCAGATTGCAATGGACTTCATTGTCCAACTCCCCAAGACTAAGGCAGGATAGGATGCCATTATGGTATTTGTGGACCACCTAAGTAAATAAGCCTATTTTGCACCCACTAAGACCACTGCTACAGCACCAGGGATTGCTGAGATTTTTCTCAATTATTTATTCAGATTATATGACATGTCTAGTACTATTGTATCTGACTGAGATACCAAGTTCACAAGCAACTTTTGGAAGGTATTCTTCTCCCTCCATAGGACTAAGCTGAAGTTCTCTACTGCCTACCACTCTCAGACTGATGGTCAAAACGAGCAAACCAACAAGACTCTCAAACAGATACTTAGCATCTTCTGCTGTTACAAGCAGAATGATTGGGACAAGTATCTAGCCCATGCCAAGTTTGTTTACAACAACAGTCAGCAAACCTCTACAAAGAAGACTCCATTTTTCCTGAACCATGGTCAACACCCAAGGACCCCAAGCACTACTGTGAAATCAGTAGTTCCAGTAGCCCAAGATTTGGCTGAGACCATTTCTGACCTTACCCAGATGACAAAAGATGCCTTCATAAAAGTGCAAGACTATCAGACCAAGTATGCAAACTTAAAGTGAAGAGAAGTCTCTTACAATATTAGTAACATGGTCATGCTTAGAACAGACCACCTCCACCATGACACCCTGGCACAACAACCAGCTAAGAAACTCCATGCTAGAAGAATTGGACCATACAAGATTGTGGAAAAAGTCAGTAAAGTCAACTACAAGTTGCAACTTCCTCACAATATCCGAGTATACCCAGTATTCCATATCAGCCAATTGGTGAACTACCATGAGAACTCATTTCCCGAACATATAGTTCCACCACCACCCCCAATTAGGATCAATGATCATGAGGAATTCGAAATTGAGGAATTACTTGACCACAAGGTCCACAAATACCCCAAAACAGTCAAGCAGTTTTTTCTGATCAAGTGGAAGGGTTACCCCACCCATGATACCACCTGGGAAAAAGAAGAAGCTCTGAAGAATACATGCGAAGCCCTCTAGGACTATATGGAAACACTCACTCCCCAGCAAAGGAAGGAACTGCAGCTCTAAGAATTAGAAGCACATAGTGAGCAGAAGGATACCACATATTTTTATCCAAAACATATTATATTGAACATTGCAGAAAGAGGAACACTATGGATAACCAACAAGAAGGTACTCAGGCAAAAAACAATCTAGCACAGTACAGCAAAACACATTTGAATAATACCATTTCATGCCATCTGTATCATTTCTGCTAGATGATGACAGACACTTCATATAGAACTTAGAAAAGCCAACAATGTTGAAACCAGTCTAAGTCTATCTATATAACAGATATTGTTACTAGGAATTGCCTCAGATTATAAGAAAGTCTATTTCCAAGAGGTTTGAACCCCCAGCTGCAACAATGAGAGCCCTTGCCCTAGACAAGGATGGCCAGTCCTCACAAATGCACCAACCAGATAAAAAAAAAGTGGACCAAGACCTGTTAACCCTGTGTAACCACAACTATGAGTGATGATATCTTTGAAATCAGAATTTTCTCATGTGACTAGCACATGCCCTACTTACAGCAACAGGTCACACATTTTGCTGGAAAGCATGACTGAAAGAAGGTCACATCAGATAGGTGAATAAGTATAAATACCCAAGGCAAGAATACCCTGCAACTCTTATCCCCCTCTCCTCACAAAGAAAAGACAAGACAAGAATACCTGCTACCTACTGCCAAACTGCCTACTATAGCCAGCCCCTCCCAAGCCAGGTTGACCACCTCTTTGGATACATTCAGGTTGCTATCCAAGGAAGGAACCACCACTCTGAGACCCTTAACCTCTCCAGCCCAGACCTAGGACAGTATGTCCTTGACCGCTGTGAACTTTTCAAAAGGTCCTACCTTGCCACCAGCCACCTAGAGATCTGGCATGAATATGAAATTGGCCATCAACTCCTCTAATGAGCAAAGGACCTACCTACTGACCAGATCTCTGACTGGACCCACCTGGACAGATATGAGCAAAGACTTGTCAAGAAGGTCTATCAAATCATGCATCATACACCCTTTGCAATCCCCAACCTCAACTATGTCCAACTGAAGGATTTCCAGAACCTCTCTTTTCCCAAGATTGATGAGCTAGAGATCAAGATAGCCCTAGAAGCCAACTCCTGGATCACCCTCAAGTCTACTGACTGTGAATCCTACTGGAGCCCCCTCCTGAATGACAACCCAGACCAATGGCTCTAAGGTCTCTCTGATCTCTTTGAAGGACCACCTATTCGAATAGATATTCCCAGACATGAGGATCAAGAACCCTACTTGGATGGTCCCAACTGCATCAGATGGAGAACCCCTATATCAGCACCTATCCCAATGTAAGAACCATTTGCAGATCTCATTGACTTCTCCATCCTAGATAGCAAGCCATCAACAACCACCCCCCCTGCTACTGAAGAAGATGGCAACAACTCTGAGGAAGATTCTCTACCTTTTCTCTCCCCTAGTTCTCAATTTCTGAATCAATAAGGATGTTGATTTCTAAGGAGGAAAGGATGTAATAGAATGAGAAAACAGATGAGACACAATAAGTAATCATATGACCTAGCAATGCTGTCATATGATTGAGCACAACATATAATATTATAAATGATGAATGTAATGAATAATGTAAATAATGCAAATAAATGATATCCAGCTTACCCTCAGTAATTGGCACCACAGTATAGTACCACAGCAATTGGTACTACAGTAATGCTGATTATTGCCTAGCAAAAAATGTCATGATCACAAATCTCACCATAATTATCAAATTATAGTTAGTCAGAAATCATGGACCAACTTATATAAATACTCTCCCAGTTTTCATCCAAAATAAAGCAGATTTAGTTTAGTCCTTGATACAAGAATTAAGTTTCCCCCTATATACACACATTCCCCTAAGTCTTAGTAATAATATCTAAGTGATTCTAGTGTTTCTGACTAAACTCCAGAAGCCTAGCTAACTTCTGCCAGAACTGAGACTGGTATATAAATCTCCAAAGACTTAAGTAAATCCATTGAACCTGAATTCCAAGATGAATTCAGTCTATGTACAGTAAAGAACAAGACCCTTGAAAGATAGAGTAAAAGAGAAAGATCTTTGAAAGATAAGGCACTACTGCTACAACTACTTTCAAGTGAGCACTTCCTCAAACTGAAGGCTTCTTGGTATACATTATGTACTATGTTCCTAAGTAATAGTCTTACTTCTCTAATTATCCAAAGAATAAGAGAGGGATAGAAGTGAGAGTTATTACAATTGGTAATTGGTGGAATGGTGAGGTCTTGGCTACTGTAGAGGTCATATCTAGCATCAGTGAGGTGGGCCTTAGTGGAGATGGTAGCCTTATACTATATCTTCTGCATTTTGATGATATTCTCAGGGTTCTTCTTTCCTTGACCTTCTCTAATAATAGTAATGTTCTGGTTACTAGGTTTGCCTGATCTGTTTCTCTTTTTAGAACATTTGAATGAGATATATCCTACCTTCTTGCAGATGAAGTACAATCCTTTTTCATGGAGCTGCTTCTTTTCATCCTCAGTAGGAGATCTTAGTCCTCTGGAGTTTCGCTGGTTCTTTTAATCATTTTTTCTAGAGGGGTTTCTTCTATCTTGGTTATCCTTTTTGTATTCTGGGTTTCATGGGGCCTGTGTAGCAAGGATTTCATGGGCTCTTCTTTGTACTTGGACAAAGCACCATGAATAGTGGGGATATTCTTAAAGAAGGCCTTATTCCTTAATCTTCTGAGTGAGCCAGTCTGGTAGGTATAATAACTCTCACTTCTACCCCTCTCTTATCCTTTGGATAATTAGAGAAGTAAGACTATTACTTAGGGACTTAGTACATAATGTATACCAAGAAGCCTTTAGTTTGAGGAAGCACTTGCCTATAAGTAGTTGTAGTAGTAGTGCCTTCTATTTCAAAGGTCTTTCTTTGGTTTGCTCTATCTATTAAGGGTCTTGTTCTTTGCTGTGCACAGACTGAATTCACCTTGGAATTCAGGTTCAATGGGTTTACTTAAGTCTTTGGGGATTTATATACCAGTCTCATTTCTGGCAGAAGTTAGCTAGACTTCTGGAGTTTAGGCAGAAACACTAGAGTCACTTAGATGTCATTACTAAGACTCAGGAAATGTGTGTGTGTGTGGGGGACTTGATTCTTCTATCAAGGACTGAACTAAAACTGCTTTATTTCAGATAGAAAAACTGGGGAGTATTTATACAAGTTGGTCTGTGATTTCTGACTAAGTATGAGTGACTAATTTGGTAACTATAATGAGGTTTATAATTACAACCTTTGTCAGGTGGTTTTTGACAAAAATAACTTTATAATCAGGACCTCAATTACTAGGTAATAATCAGCTACTGTGGTAACAGTTACTGTGGTGCCAGTTATCAGAGATAAGCTAGATATTATTTTTCCACATTGTTTGTATCATTTATTGTTTATAATATCATATATCATGCTTCATTCATATGATGACATCATTGCTTGCTGGGTCACATGATCACTTGTCATTTGTTCTATTACATCCTTTTCTCCTTAGAAATCAATGTCCTCATTAATTTGGAAATTGAGAACCAGGGGAGAGAAAGGTGGAGAGTCTTTCTCAGGGTTGTTACTATTTTTCTCAGTGGCAGGGGGAGTGGTTGCTGATGGCTTGCTATCCAGGATGGAGAAGTCAATGAGATCTACAAATAGTTCTTGCATTGGGATAGGTACTGATATAGAGGTTCTCTATCTGATGTGGTTGGGACCATCCAAGTAGAGTTCTTGGTCCTCATGCCTGGGGATATCCATTTGGATAGGCAGTCCTTCGAAGAGATCAGAGAGGCCTTGGAGCCATTGGTCTGGGTTGTCATTCAGGAGGGGGCTCTAGTGAGGCTCAATGTCAGTAGACTTGAGGGTAATCCAGAAGTTGGCTTCTTGGACAACCTTGGTTTTTAGGGCATCAACCTCAGGAAAGGAGAGGTTCTGGAAGTCCTTCAGTTATATGTAGTTGAGGTTGGAGATTGCAAAGAGTGCATGACACATGATTTGATTAATCTTCTTTTGCAAGTCTTTGCTCATGTCTGTTCAGGTGGGTCCAGTCAGAGTCCTGGTCAGTAGGTAGGCCATTTGTATATTGCAGAAGCTGGTGGCCAATTTCATATTCATGCCAGATCTCTAGGTAGCTGGTAGCAGGATAGACCCTTTCGATAAGTTCACAGTGGTCAAGAACATACTGTCCTAGGTCTGAGTTGGAGAGGTCAAGGGCCTCTGAGCAGTAGTTCCTTTCTTGGATAGCAATCTGGATGTATCTAAAGAGGTGGTCAATCTGGCTTGGGAGGGGCTGGCTATAGTGGGCAGTTTGGTGGTGGGTAGCAGGCATTCTTGTCTTGTCTTTTCTTTGTGAGAAGAGGGGAATAAGAGTTGTGGGGTATTCTTACCTTGGGTATTTATACTTATTCACCTATCTGGTATGACCTTCTTTTGATCATGCTTTTCTACAAAATGTGTGACCTATTGCTATAAGTAGGGCATATGCTGGTCACATGAGAAAATCCTGATTTCAAAGATATCATCACTCATAGTCATAATTACATAGGGTTAACAGGTTTTGGTCCTCTTTTTTTTTTGTCTGATTGGCATATTTACAAGGACTAGCCATCCTTGTCTAGGGTGAGGGCTCTCATTGTCATAGCTGGGGGTTTGAATCTCTCAGAAATAGACTTTCTTATAATCTGAAGCAATTTCTAGTAACAATATCTATCATGTGAATAGACTTAGACTGGTTTTGACATCATTGGAATTTCTAAGTTCCATATGAAACATCTGTCATCATCTAGTGCAGATGACACAGATAGCATGAAATAGAGTTATTCAAATGTGTTTTACTATACTGTGTTAGATTGTTTTTCACCTGAGTGTCTTCTTATTAATTAATTATAGTGTTCCTTTTTCTGTAATGTTCAGTATTATATGTTTTGAATAAAATATGTAGTATCCTTCTGCTCACTATGTGCTCCAATTCTTAGAGCTACAGTTCCTTCCTTTGCTGGGGAGTGAGTGTTTCCATATAGTCCTGGAAGGCTTCATGTATATTCTTCAGAGCTTCTTCTTTTTCCCAGGTAGCATTGTGGGTGGGGTAACCCTTCCACTTGATCAGAAAAAACTACTTAACTGTTTTGGGGTATTTGCAGATCTTGTGGTCAAGTACTTCCTCAATTTTGAATTCCTCATAATCATTAATCCTAATTAGGGGTGGTGGTAGAACTATATACTCAGGGAATGGGTTCTCATAATAGTCCACCAATTGGCTAATATGAAATACTGGGTGTACTCAGATATTGTAGAGAAGTTGCAACTTGTAGTTAACTTCACTGACTTTTTCCACAATCTTGTATGGTCTAATTCTTCTAGCACAGAGTTTCTTGACTGGTTGTTATGCTAGGGTGTCTGAGTAGAGATGATCTGATCTAAGCATAACTATATCACCAATATTGTAAGAGACTTCTCTTTGCTTCAAGTTTGCATACTTGGTCTGATAGTCTTGCACTTCTATGAGAGTATCTCTTGTTATTCAGGTGAGATCAGAAATGGTCTCAGCCAGATCTTGGGCTACTGGGACTGCTGATTTTGCAGTAGTACTTGGGGTCCTTGGGTATTGACCATGGTTAAGGAAGAATAGAGTCTTCTTTATGGAGGTTTGCTGACTGTTGTTGTAGGCAAACTTGGTATGGGCTAGGTACTTGTTCCAATCATTTTGCTTGTAACAGCAGAAGATGCTAAGCATCTATTTGAGAGTCCTATTGGTTCACTTGGTTTGGCCATCAGTCTGAGGGTGGTAGGCAGTAGAGAACTTCAGTTTAGTTCTATAGAGAGAGAAAAATGCCTTCCAGAAGTTGCTTGTGAACTTGGCATCTCAGTCAGATACAATAGTACTAGGCATGCCATGTAGCCTGAATACTTGATTGAGAAAAATCTTGGCAATCTCTAGTGCTATAGTGGTGGTCTTGGTGGGTGCAATATGAACTTGTTTACTTAGGTAGTCTATAAATACCACAATGGCATCCCATCCTGCCTTGGTCTTGGGGAGTTGGACAATGAAGTCCATTGCAATCTAATTCCAGTAGTGACTCAGAATTGGTAGCAGTTGCAGAAGTCCTGCTGGTAGCTTGTTACTACTTTTGAACCTTTGGCACATCTTGCATGAGGCCACAAAGTCTTTGATGTCCTTGGCCATTTTCGGCCAGTAGAACTCTTGAGAGGAGGTTATAGGTCTTTTCAAAACCAAAGTATCCTGCTGCAGGAGTATCATGGAGTTCCTGTATGATCTTGAGTCACAGAGTATTATTATTAGGTACAATCACTCTGTTATAGTCTCTATAGATAAGTCTATCATGGTAAGTGAATCTCTTGGACATTTGCCTCATGAGTTCTGGGATCTTGGCTTCTGGGTCTTGGCAGAATTGGAGGAATTTCATCAGAGGGCTGTCCTGCTGATAGCCATCTTTGATCATCTGGGTCAGATCTCCAATTACCTCAACTATGAAGACAAGTTTATCTTCTATGTACCTGGAGAAACCATCAGCCACACAGTTGGTTTTGCCTGGGATATACTTGATTTCTATATCAAAGTTGGTAATGATTTCCATCTAGCAGACTTGTCTGTGGATCAGCATGGGCTGTGTGTGAATATACTGTAGGGCATAGTGATCAGTATAGGCCACAAATGGTTGTCCTAGGAGGAAATGGTGCCATTTCTGGAGTGCAGTAACAATGGCCAGGAGTTTCTTCTCATGGGTGATATACTGGGTCTCAGCTGGCTTGAGCTTTTGGGAAAGGTAGGCTACTGAGTGATCTTCTTGACTGAGTACTGCCCCAATAGTAATATCAGAGGCATCTGTGATCAGAGTGAATGGTCTGATAGAGTCAGGTGCAATTAGCACTGGGGCCTCAGTAAGGAGTCTCTTGAGATGGTCCATACCAGAGTGCATTCAGGAGTCCATTCAGTTTTGATGTTTACTCCTTTGTGGGCCAGGCTGGTCAGTAGAGCTGCAATAGCAGAGTATCTTTGGATAAACCTTCAGTAGTAATTGGCAATACCCAGAAAGCACTGTAGTAGCTTGAGAGTAGTAGGGATAGGAATATCCTTAAGGACTGATACCTTTTGGGGATCCACATTGATACCTTCAGCAGAGATGATATGTCCTAGGTACTCAATCTAGTCTTGATAGAACTTGCATTTGCTCATCTTGGCATAGAGCTGGTGTTCTTACAGAAGGATCAGTACTTGTCTGAGGTGGGTGTAGTGTAGCTCTACTATTTCACTGTAGATTAGTATATCATCAATATATACAAGAACACAGATATTGAGGAGCAGTCCAAAGATGTCATTCATCAGATACTAGAATGTTGCTGGCGTATTGGTCAAACCAAAAGATATGACTTGGAACTAGTAGTGTCCAAACCATATTCGGAAAGCTGTCTTCTCAATATCCTTCTCATTAATGAGAATCTGGTAGTAGCCATTTCATAAGTCTAGTAGAGAAAAGATCTTGGCTTAAAGATTTGATATAGCAGCTCATCAATCCTAGGCAGAGTATACTAGTTCTTGATGGTGATCTTGTTGAGGGCTCTGTAGTCAATACATATTCACAGAGAGCTGTTCTTCTTCTTGACAAATAGAATAGGGGCTTCAAATAGAGAGCAGCTGGGTTCAATGTATCCTTGGGCCAGTAATTTGGTCAACTTATCCTTGAGAGTCTTGAGCTCAGATTGGGCCAGTTGATAGATACTCTTATATGGAGGTTCAGATCCTGAAATAAGATCAATTCCATGTTGAATTTGGTGCTTGGGTGGAAGTCCTTGAGGATCTTGGAATACATCTTAGAATTTCTCAAACAGTTCTTAGGCTTCTGTTGGAATTAGGCTACTTGTAGCTTCTGTGACTTCTTATACTGTACAGATGAAATAGGTGTTTCCCTTTTTTTGAGAGAGTCTCTTTATTTGAATGGCAGAGATGATTTCAATTCCTTGGTGGTTGGTACCTTCCTGGGGTGTCAGGGTGATCTTTCTGTCTTCATGGGTCAAGTTAACCTCATTGGTTCTCCAGTTGATGTCTGGGTTGTACTGGGTCAACCAGGCTTTTTCTAGGATAATGTCTTGTCCTGGGAGATCTATAATGCTGAAGTCCAACTTCTCTTGATATTTGCCAATCTTGAGCAAGAGATCTTTGCAGATCTTGGTCAATGGTGTAGTTTTACCATCACCAAAGATAACACTTCTTTTCTCAGTGACTAGTCTGCTTCAGGCTCCAATTCTCTTAGCAGTCTTGGTACTGATATAGTTTCCAGTAGCACTGCTATCAAGCAAGACATTGATATTCTGTCTGTGAACTTGGCCTGTGAACTTGATGCAACTGTCCTCCTTCTTGATATTGTTGAGCTCTTCATTCTCATTATTGTCCCAATTGCTGTCAGTCTCCTCAAGGTCAGTTTCTCTCTATCCTTCATAAGGAGGGTTGTTTTATTTGGGTTCCTCAGTTTGTTGGGCTTGACACTTCTTGAATTGAATTTTGAAAACTTTGGAGAGGCATGCATAGCATTCATCAATATATTTCATGTAGTACATTTGAATAGAATGAGGGCATTGTTTATATAGTGCATAACTATCTGCAATTCTCTTGTACCAGTTTTCATCATCTTCCTTCATAGTAGTGATCTTTTGACTGAGAGGTTTGTTGGTTGATCTAAACTCTTTCTTGTCATGGCCTGTCTGTGGGAGTTTGGAGACTTCTTCGATAGTGAGATCTTGATAGATTTCTTCAATAATTGCTTGGGCAATTCTTTGGCCTGCTTTGACTTCAAATGATGTGTCCCCAAAATTTTGCAAGATGACATAGATTTCACCAGTAAATCATTGATCAACTACTCCTCCTCCTAGCCCAATGTTGAACTCTTAGGCTAGACTACTTCACTCAGCAAGTCAAATGTATGTACCTTTGGGAGCTTGCATTACAATTCCTATTTGCACTATAGCACTGGTACTTGGTGGAATAGTGAGATCTTGGCTGCTGTAGAGATCATATCTAGTATTAGTTGGGTGGGCCTTAGTGAGGATAGTGGCCTTGTACCATATCTTCTATACTTTGATGACATTCTCAGAGTTCTTTTTTCCTGGACCTTCTCCAATAACAGTAATGTTCTGGTTACTGGGTTCACCTGATCTGTTTCTCTTCTTAGGATATTTGAGTGAGATGTGTCCTGTCTTCTTATAGATGAAACACAATCCCTTTTTGTGGAGCTGCTTCTTTTCATTCTCAGTGAGAGGTCTGGGTCCTCTGGGGTTTCACTGGTTCCTTTGATCACTTCTTTGCTCATTTCTCTGGTCATTCCTTCTGGTAGAATTCCTTCTTTCTTAGTTATTCTTCTTGTGTTTTTATTTTTGTAGAGCTTGTGCAGCAAGGATTTCACAGGCTCTTCTTTGTACTTGGGCAAAGTACCATGAGTAGTGGGGACATTCTTGGGAAAGACCTTATTCCTTGATCTTCTGGGTGAGCCAATCTTATAAGGCTGTGAAAAGATGATTGGCTCTGATACCATTGATGGCCAAATTGTTCACCTGATAGGTAAGTTCAGTTTTGAGATAGGCATTCATTCTGGTAGCAAAGATCTCTAGATCCTCCTCACTATTCTTGTAAAACTTCATCTAGAATAGTTTGTTCCAAGTTTCTTATATATAGGCCACATTTCGGAATTTGGTCAGTAGCAAGACCTTGAGTCCTGGGCCTGCTTCATAGTTATTTCAACCTGGTCTATTATTGGCAGGTGCTTGTCCATTGACTTGAGGGTGATCTTCTCAGGTTACTAGGTATTGTTTCAAGGTTCACCAGAATTTAGCTGCTATTTCAGTGAAGAATGTGGCTACTGTTTCCACTTGTGCTGCTGATGTGGCAAACAGCTGTTGAAGGGTATTGTTCTGGTTGTTGGTGAGCAATCCTATAGACACTCGGTTATTATTCCATTGGTTTGCTTGGTAGCCTGTGTCAACTGCATTGATGAAGTTTTTAATATTACTGTTTTTTCTACTGAATGTTGGGATTTGCAGAGTCTTGGTTAGTTTGTTCTGTTCAGCAATCTGTCCTACTATTCCTGCTAGTGCTACTAGCTGGGTAGTCAGTGCTACAATACTGGCATCTACCATTGTGTTGACTATTGGTGGTAGGCCTATTGGGGTAGATTCTCCTGAAGATTGTTCTGCTTGGTGGGGTTATGGTACTGTATGACTTGGGGTTACTTGATTCCTGGATATCAGGTCAAAGAGTCCTGTGAGAGAGGGTAAACCAAATCTCTATATAGGTGACTGGGTTGGTTCTGGGGTCTGATCTTCTTGACCTGTGGTTTCTTGGTAAATTCCTAGGTCTGCTGTTCCTAGTTGGCTATTGTCAGACTGGTAACCTGTAGAGTCTTCATCTGACTCCCTTCCCTGATGAGATAGTGTATCCTCATACTAGCTAGGTCCTTCAAAGAGGATATTAGTCTCTGGCTGGGTAGATGGGCCTGCTCCTTGTTTAGCAGTAGAGGATGGGTGGCCTACTTACTCGTTCTCATACCTGGTTATGGCAGAGACATAGTATACAACTAGCCTATAGTAGAGAGAGGTCTTGGTAGGGGTATGATGATATCTGTCAGAGACAATCTACTCAGCAGCTACTTCTCTTGCAGCAGGGGGTGTGATATAATCTAGAAAATCCTAGGTGGCTGCAGCAGTAGATTCTGGGTTCCTAGTAGTTCCAATGTATCTTCAGAGAAGTTCGTAGAACCTATGGTGGCTAACTATATTCCTAAGTCCTGGGTGATAAGTCCTAAAGACCTAGTATAAATCCTTATAAGTCTGGTCAATTACAAGCTAGTGGGTCCCTGGGTCTGTGGTTTCCTGGTACCACCTAGTCCTAATGGCAAGGGCTTCTCTGGCTCTGGTTTGGGGATCCACAGTTGGTTCTGGGAGTTACTCCTATCCAAGGTTGGTCTTGTTTCAACTTCTTAAGAGTGTGTTCTTTATGCCTTCTTGGCTGGTAATCTGCTGCTACCAAGTTATAATAACTCTCACTTCTATCCCTCTCTTATCCTTTGGATAATTAGGGAAGTAAGATTATTACTTAGGGACTTAGTACACAATGTATACCAAGAAGCCTTCAGTTTGAGGAAGCACTCACCTATAAGTAGTTATAGTAGTAGTGCCTTCTATTTCAAAGGTCTTTCTCTGGTTTGCCCTATCTATCATGGGTCTTGTTCTTTGCTATGCACAGACTGAATTCACCTTAGAATTCAGATTCAATAGGTTTACTTAAGTCTTTGGGTATTTATATACCAGTCTCAGTTCTGGCAGAAGTTAGCTAGGCTTCTGGAGTTTAGTCAAAGGCACTAAAGTCACTTAGATATCATTACTAAGACTCAGGGAATGTGTGTGTGGGGGGAGACTTGATTCTTATATCAAAGACTGAACTAAAACTGCTTTATTTCAGATGGAAAAACTGGGGGGTATTTATACAAGTTGGTCCACGATTTCTGACTAAGTATGAGTGACTAATTTGGTAACTATAATGAGGTTTGTGATCATGACCTTTGTTAGGTGGTTTTTGGCAAAAACAACTTTGTAATTAGGACCTCAATTACTAGGCAATGATCAGCTGCTATAGTAACAGTTGCTGTGGTGCTGATTATCAGAAATAAGCTGAATATCATTTTTTCACATTATTTACATTATTTGTCATTCATAATATCATATGTTGTGCTTCATTCATATGATGACATCATCACTTGCCAGGTCATATGATCACTTATCGTTTGTTCTCTTACAGTAGAGCTGTAAAGAGATGGTTGACTCTGGTACCATTGATGGCCAAATTGGTTTCCTGATAGATAAGTCTAATAGTTTTGAGGTAGGCATCCATCCTGGTAGCAAAGGTTTCTAAATTCTCCTCACCATTCTTGTAGAACTTATCTGGGCTAGTTTGTTCTAAATTTCTTGTATGTAGGCTGCATTTTGGAATTTGGTCAGTAGCAAGGCCTTGAGTTCTGGGTCTGCTTCATAGTCATCCCATTCTAGTCTGTTATGGGCTTGTGCTTGGCCTATAACTTATGAGCAGTCTTTCCAGATTACTGGGTGTTGTTCCAAGATATATCAGAATTTGGCTGCTGTTTCAGTGAAGAATGTGACTATTGTTTCCACTTATGCTGCTTATGTGGCAAATAACTGTTGAAGGGTGTTGTTTTGGTTGTGGGTAAGTATTTTTGTGGATACTTAGTTATCATTCCATTGGTTTGCTTGGTAACCTATATCAACTATATTGATGAAGTTTTTGATATTACTATTTTTTTCACTAAATGTTAGAATTTACAAGGTCTTAATTGGTTTATTCTATTCAGCAATTTGTCCTACTATCCCTGCTAGTGCAGCTAGCTGGATAGTTAGTGCTGCAATATTGGTATCTACTATTATATTGACTATTAGTGGCAGTTCTGTGGGGGTAGATTCTCTAGAAGATTGTTCTGCTTAGTAGAGTTGTAATGCTGTATGACTTGGGGTTACTTGGTTCCTAGATATCAGATCAAAAAGTCCTGTGAGAGAGAGTAGACCAAACCTCTATATAGGTGGCTGGGTTGGTTCTGAGATCTGATTTTCTTGACTTGTGGTTCCTTGGTAAATTTCTAGGCCTACTATTTCTCATTGACTATTGTCAGACTAGTATCCTATAGAGTTTTCACCTGACTCTCTTCTCTGATAAGATAGTATATCCTTGTATCAACTAGGTCCTTCAAAGAGGATATCAGGTTCTAGTTATTGGGTAGATGAGCCTGCTTCTTGTTCAGCAGTAGGAGATAAGTGATCTGCCTGCTCATTCTCATACCTTGTTATGGCAGAGATACAGTATACAACTAGCCTGTAGTAGAGTGAGGTCTTGCTAGGGATATGATGATATCTGTCAGAAGTAATCTACTTGATAGCTACTTCTTTTGCAGCAGAGGGTGTAATATAATCTAGAAAATCCTAGGTAGCTATAGCAGTAGATTCTGGAGTCTTGGTGGTTCTAATATATCTATGGAGAAGTTTGTAGAACCTATAGCAGCTGACTATATTCCTAAGTCCTGAGTGATAAGTCCTAAAGGCCTGATATAGATCCTTATAAGTCTGGTCAATTACAAGCTAGTGAGTCCTTAGATCTGTGATTTTCTAGTACCACTTAGTCCTAATAGCAAGGGCTTCTCTGGCTCTAGTTTGGGAGTTTGATCCTAGAGAATCCATAGTTAGTTCTGGGGGTTACTCCTGTCCAAGGTTGGTCTTGTTTCAACTTCAGAAGTATGTTCTTGATATCTTCTTGGCTCAGTAATCTGCTGCTATCAAGTTTTAATAACTCTTATTTCTACCCCTCTCTGATATTTTGGATACTTAGGAAAATAAGGTTTTACTTAGGGACTTAATATACAATATGTACTAAGAAGCCTTTAGTTTAAAAAAGTGCTCACTTAAAAGTAGTTATAGTAGTAGTATCTTATCTTTCAAAGGTCTTTCTGATTTGTCCTATTTTTTAAGGGTCTTGGTCTTTACTGTGCACAGACTGAATTTATCTTAAAATTCAGGTTCAATGAGTTTACTTAAGTCTTTGGAGATTTATATACTGGTCTCAGTTCAGGCAGAAGTTAGCTAGACTTCTGGAGTTTAGTCAGAAACACTAGAGTCACTTAAATGTCATTACTAAGACTCAGGAGAATATATGTGTATGGGGGGAACTTGATTCTTGTATCAAGGACTGAACTAAAACTACTTTATTTCAGATAGAAACTGGGGGGTATTTATACAAGTTGGTCTATGATTTCTGACTAAGTATGAGTAACTAATTTGGTAACTATAATGAGGTTTGTAATTGTGACCTTTGTCAGGTAGTTTGTGGCAAAAACAACTTTATAACTAGGACCTCAAATACTAGGCAATGATCAGCTACTGTGGCAATAGTTACTGCAGCACCAATTGTCAAAGATAAACTAGATATCATTTTTCACATTGTTTCATATCATTTGTCTGTTATTTATATATCATGCTTGATTATATGACATCATTGCTCACCAGTCATGTGATTGCTTGTCTTGTTATGTATATCTCATTCTTTTATAACTAGGGTGGGTCAAGCAGTGATAGCTAGTCTGATGCAGGAGCAGGAGGATAGAGGGGGCTGAG
>RBNI01001459.1:0-22355 GCA_003990745.1 Jimgerdemannia flammicorona | reverse complement strand
CCCCCCCCCCCCCCCCTCTTTCCCCCCTTTATCCCCTGAGCATGGTCAAATTCGCACTCGTTGCACTCCCGATCTCGCCTTTGGCTGGTACGCCACGTCACGTTATCTTTGGCAGAGCGGCAATTGAAGATTGGCCTTGTCAGATGACAGGTGCAATAGGCACGCTTGCTGAGCTTTAACGCGTTTAGAGGCACATGTATCCGTGGGTCTCCCTTTAAGCCATCTAAAATACCAACCTCTCTTCCATCCGTCATTTTCTGCTCTCAGTCTCCGTGTCGCTCCGTCGAACTTACCGCCGACAGCCCCTTTGGCAGTAAGTATAGCTTGATCCGCCATTTTTCTCCGCCAAAGAGCTGCAGTTTTCTTATCGTACCACACTGCCTTTTCTCGCTTCGCCATAGACGTCGTAAACGGCCAGCGTAGCAAGCTTGTCCAACAAGGATACTGTCAACTACACTGTCTCAATCCTGTCGGGTGTGTTGGTGAACCCGAACAACTTCACGCAGATTATTCGCAACGTAAGTAATTTTTTTGATCCGTATTGTCGTTGGGTGCGAGGGTGGCCATTCGAAGATGGGCGATTGACCATTACGACGAGTGGACGGACCCTTACATATATATATACCGTCGTTAATAGCTCACCGCCCTTCGCTACGACACCCCATCGGCACCGGCGAAACTGTCGACAATCCCCTTCAGCTTCCATTCCGAGAACGCCCCTCAGGATCTCGGGTCTCGTCGTCCTGATCCACTCCCTTGATGCCGTATATGTTCTGTTATTTCTTCTTTTTGGGTGTTCATGTTCTGATTATCCTAGTGATTCACAAATCTCTACTGATCTGACTAGCCTACTTTCTCGGAAAATTACAGAATGGCAATAGCCACCGTGCCGTCGGCTTCAACAGCACTGTCACCATCGTCGATCCCTCGACCTCCATCTTTGACCTCCAGCTTAAGAGTTCCTTTCTTTTCTTTCTTTACTTTTTATTTTACGTTCGTGGTATGATGGCCATTGCATCACCCGTACTTCCAACTTGCCCATATAATCAACCACGTTCTTCTGTTATGTCTTCTGCACCCAGCCTCTTCCATGTCGTCGTCCTCACCGGCGTACTCGGCGGTATTGGCTACCTGATTCAGCAAGCCTTCTTCGGTGGTGCTGCTAAGGGCAAGAAGGTTTGCATCACTCACTTTTTCATAAATACCCCCCCACTCCACCAGACCACTTCACTCACCTGCTGACCCTTCTTTCTCCACACTCGCAGAAGCCCAAAAAGGTCGTCGAGCCCTCCATCGGTGCTGCCGGTGCCGTCAACGAGAAGACCACCGCGTACGATGAGCCCTGGATTCCCGATGGTCATATCAAGAAGTCCCCGGTGAGGCAGTCCCCGCGTCTTACGAACAAGAAGCAGTAAAGAAAAAGATACGCGAGACCCTGTTTCTGGAGTTATTATTGGCTTTTATTTTGGGTCATGTGCTTCGGATGAGAGGACTGTGTAGATAATGGGTGTGCGCGAGGGTGTTGGTAGGTGCGTTTACATTGATTGTTTATATATCTGTTTAGGAGTAAGGAATGTAACAATCGAGACGGGTGAAGGTAGATGTAATAATAGATCGAAAACGATGAAATTTTAACGTTCGAATTGTTGAGTAAATAAAATTTACGCATCAAATATTGCCTAAACACGGGAGTTCATTGAAATGACATTTAATTCATTTTATTGAACGAAAAGGATGCGAGCAAAGGCCGGTTATCTCCACGAAAATCGGAAATTCCCCCCATTTATTTTACTTATTACAATCACAGTTATATGATTCTCCATTCATTCTCGCAAGTCTGAACAGAGCCTTTGCACGGATTGACACGAGCTCCGGAGCAAACCCTCCTTCAGCTGGCCATTTATTCTTGAACCCCGCGGAGCTGGGCGACCAAGTTGCGACAGGATTGAGCGCAACTTTGGCTGTACTCATTGGGATTCTGTTTGCCCCGAAGAGAGGTAATATCATGATGAGCGAACCAGAGTATGAAAAAAAACTGGGAAAGAATTGTCGCGGAAACGAAAACAAAGCAGGAGGGAACTTTATGCATAACAATTTACCTTTTCACTGCGGAATGCGGGTGAGGGAGTGAAGGGATGGGGGTCATGGTTAGGATAGGGATTCGAGGTGCACAGGACGAAAAAGGAAACGCGACACCATCGATCGGCAAAAGCAAAACGGCCGTCATACCACATCTCAGCGCACTTTTCTGCAGACTCGAGCGTGATGGGCGTCACCTTAGCGAGCACGTCCACGTTTTGCAGGGACGTGATGCGGGCGGTGGTGTCGCAGAGTTCTGCGCGAGTGGCGAGAGCGAGTTGGTTAGGAAGCGTGTAAAGCTAATGCTCTGGGATTAACGACGAGAGCTCTACCGGCGTTGACACGACAGTGTTGGGTGCAATCGAGGCCCTCGGCCGAGGATTTGGATTTTTCGGCGCAGTACTAAAGGTGGTTCGGGAGATGGAAGATTGATGTAAGTAAAAACGGAGTGTGTTTGACTCGAAATCTCAATGTGTTCGCAAATGTCATACCAAGCTGTCGGCCATGGTGTTCACGCTACCCAGATTTCGTTCGGTTATCGCAATGATTTTTCCAGGTCGGGGATGCAAGCATGTATGTATGAGTGACTACGACACGACTGAAAGCTCTTCTGGTAGCGATTCACAGAATTCGGGTCCCGTACCAGGTCTTTATGTTCTTGGCTTGGTCTTCCGCTTGAGTGCTCATTGTTGTTTGGTGGGGTTGGTTGGTGGAGTTGGGTTGGTGGAGTTGGGTTGGTGGAGTTGGTTTGGTGGGGTGAGTTGATTTAGTGAGTAGAGTTGGACCAAAGCACGCACTTTTATACACTGTCCAATATCAAACGCCCGATGGGCTGGCAATGACATCATGGTGTGGGTCGAGTTTCATTTGCTACGCGTTCGATGGTAAGAATGCATGGAATGAGATTTGACGTCTCACGAATTATTTGTGGGAAAACCTACAAATTGTTACACGGTTGGGGCCTGTCTGTTTGGGTCATGCGACCCCTCTTCGTTACTGGTTTGAAAAAGCATACTGGTTTGAAAATGTCTGCCGCGGATCTGAATTGTCTATGGGACACAATTCAAATAGACGTAAACAAACTTATAATACTTATCAAATAAAGAGATTGCAACATACAGTTGTACAATAGTCACTGGATACTAAGCATGCAACAATAATGATGCTCAAGGTTGAACGATTTCCTTGTGATATTTTCGGATTTGGATCTTGTGAAATTTACAACCCTTATTCAGAATCCAATATTAGAGAAGAATTTCCCACAACTTTGAGTGCGCACACATTGTGTGATTTAAAATAGCAATTCTAAATTCTAAAATTTTTCACTTGAAACCCATTGCTTAAATAAATTGGCTTATTTGATCGCATGTAGCTAGTGTGACTTGTTTCTGACTAAGCATCATGTGATCTCAGGTAATTTTAGATGGCTCAAAAGTTATATACTTATGAGCTATATTCTAAATGAACTACTATAATAATTGTATATTGATAACTTTGAATTTTAATATATATATAATATAGTTTTAAGATAAATAATATTATAATATTTGTACTAAATTTAAAAACTTATCAAATTTTAAATATTATAAAAGTAATTAATCTAATTTATATATATTTTTTCTATAAAACTTTTAATAAATATAAATATTAAGTTAAAAATTACTTTAGATATTTTATTGATTATTATATTAGTTAATCCAGATTTTATTATAATAAAAAAACTTTAATAAATATTTTATTTCTTAACAAATATACCAAAGCTCTACTTATAATATATAATTTATTTTTATTTAATGTTATTTTTGAAAAATTTAAAAAATAAATTCAATATATATCTATTAAGAATATAAATTAGAGTAAAGTATATATTTAGATATTTATTTTTTACTCTTAATATATATATATATTAAAGATATTACAAAAATAATAAATCTCATTTATACTAAATTATATATATTTATAATTTTATTCAAACTTTTAATAATGTAAAATATTTAAGAATAAGTTAATAAAAAGTAAAAAGAGTAATAATAATAAATAAAATTATAATAATAAAGAGAAAAATAATAATAATAAGAATATAATTAATAAGAGTTAAATCACATTAATTTAAAGTAAATCAATGTCTGATTTAATTTAAAATATAGAGAATTTATTTAAATTTAATAATCTTTATTACATCAGATAGAACTATTAAATAAAATTAATATAATATTTCAGCCTAGTGTTACATTTTTTTCTTATTTATTTTTTAATTATTTTACAAGCTTCTAGTTCTTTATGAACATCTAGAACTCTTTACTTGTATCAAGCCAAAGCTAGAACACTTTTGTTACTTCTTAATACCAAGTATCTTTAGCTAGATATTAAAACGAGTAGAACATTGTAGAACTTTCTTAGCCATCTTTAGCTTAGACTTTATCTCAGTACTTTCTTAGTATCTCTTTTAATTTCTAATATCTTTCTAGATTCTTCTTTCAGATATTAGAATACAAAACTCGTCAAGATTTATTACATCACCAAACAAAAGCTAGCCCCTCTTCACGATCAAGAGGATAACAGTTTCCCATGCGCCCCAAAAATAATCCATTAGGTAATTCGGGCCGTACATCCGCGCACAAGACCTTCACATAAATTACATAAACTGCAATTTATACTTTGAATTTTATATATCGTCCGGGTAGACGAGGCGAGCGGGTCGAATGGGGCGAATGGGGATTACTTTTGACCGATCGACAAACGATTATCGATGAACAAATGATTGACTTCGCATCCTTAAACCGATGGACAAAACGATTTGGCGCATGCTGTGGAATGACAAAACGATCCCTCAGATAATCAAGTCCAACTTCGCTGGTCAATTAAGGAAATACCATTGATGGTAAATGCCCCTTACGGAAGTTGAACCTGATTTTTTTGTTTATTACGAATGCGGAAAAATTTTAACTTTCCGGTCAGTGTTATGGTGGCACAGATGGTCACATGAACGAATTCTTTACCTGGAATTCGGATTTTGACATAGTACAATAATAATTATTCACATGACCGAATGAGGCTTTGCAAGGATGCATTTTGATATTACAGTACGGCGAAACTATAAACCTCTAAAAACTTTGAAGGTATAGAAGATACCAAGAAAAAGAAATATTAAAAAACTAATACAATTGAATGATTTTCTGATTGATTTACTATAATTCTGGAGAGTCAGAAATTTCATTTAATATAATTTTTTTTTTTTTTTTTTTTTCATATTTCTATATAATTTTTTTTTATTTTTATTATGTTGGAACAGATTTTGGCACCAGTCACATACTTCTTAAAAGGAAATCCCATATAAATTTATAATAATATATAAATTTTATAATACAATTTAAATTTTATGATACTATATAATTTTATAATACTATAATAATAAAATAAATGTGGCAGACATACGGACGGACGATTGGGGCGGGCGCAGACGGGTGATTGAGGCCGACCGGGCAGACGATTGAGGTAATATAGAAATGTAAATGTAAATATAATATATCTGTCGTCTCAATCATCCATCCGCGTCCACCTCAATAGTCTGTTTGCGTCTGCCTCAATCGTCCGTCCACGTCCACCTCAATCGTCAGTCCGCGTCCACCCCAAACGTCCGTCTGCCTTTACCTCAAACGTCCATCCACGTCCACCTCAATCGGTCCGTCCACGTCCGCCTCAATCATTCGTCCGTCTTTGCCTCAATCGTCCGTCTTTGCCTCAATAGTCCGTCTTTGCCTCAATCGTCCGTCTTTGCCTCAATCGTCCGCCTTTGCCTCAATCGTCCGTCCGCGTCCGCCTCAATCATCCGGCTTTGCCTCCCGCGTCCGCCTTAATTAACCGTCCGTCTTTGCGTCAATCATCCGTCCGTCTTTGCCTCAAACGTCCGTCTTTGCCTCAATCGTCCGTCCGCGTCCGCCTCAATCGTCTACCTCAATCGTCCGTCCGCGTTCGCTTCAATAATCCGTCCGCCTTTGCTCAATCGTCCTCCTCAATCATCCGTCCGCGTCCGCCTCAATCGTCCGTTCGGGTCCCCTTTAATTGTCCGTCCGCATCCATGAGATGACGGAACGAGATGGAACGCCGAACGACGAATGAGATGATGGATTTTTGAAATTGGAGTTTTTTATAATGAGATAATAAAAAAATAAATAGCCGGTTCGTTTCCCCTTCAGGATTTTTAACCTAGTTGCAATAACTTGAGTACCATCAACCTCAGCTTCAAAATAAAAGTTCTGGTATAACAAACATTTCCCCTAAGAAATATAAAAACTATATAAATCCAAAACCCAGTCAAAATGAATTCAAAAAAAAAAAAAAAAAAAAAAAAAAAAAACCCAAAAAAAAAGAAAAAAAAAAAAAAAAAAAAAAAAAAAAAATGCAGAAGAGTTTCTTACTGTCTCACAGAGCAAAATGATCAATAGTACTTAAGGAGGTTGAGTTCAGATTAAGTTTTTAGCCTGGTATATAAATATAATATTATAACAAATAATAAAATAATCTAGTTATATATATTTAGAGAGAGACAGAAGGCAACAATTTTGATAGTTATATTTTAATACAAATTTTTACATAATGACATTACTATACTAAGAGTTGAATTATATAATATCAGAATTATATAATATAGTTTATCTGATAGTAATAATATTATCTTTAAGGGGTTTTCTCATTAAAAGAATCTAAAATATTAATATAGAATAAAGTAATATTCTTATCAAGAACTCTCAGATCTGACTTGTTAACAATTCTGAGTCTGATTAACTTGGGATACAAACATGATATCTTTACCAGTATAAGACTCTGAAAGTAATTAAAAAAGTCAAGGTCAGAAGATTTCACATTACTGCAAAAATTTTAGACAAAGTATACAAATCTGATACTGGCTATTATCTCTACTCAAGTATGAAAATAATCATCAAACTAAATAAGTAAGTAATCATTAGTATAGATATTAAAATAAAAGTTCCCAAAAGAACCTATATATATCTGTTTTATAAAAAGAAGTAGTCTGGCCAAGAAAGATAAACTCTATATAGCTAGAAGAGTTATAAACTAAGAATTCAAAGGTAAAATCAAGGTCTTGCTATATAATACTAGATAGAAAGCAGTTGAAATTATATGTAGAAAATGAATCATCTAAGTCATTATTAAGATAATATATAATAATCTTAAAGTTGAAGAAACAAATGAACTGTCATCTTCTGATAGAGGAGAAAAAGCTTTTAGATTAATAGAAAAACATTCTGACAAGGCCAAAAAGAAGACTAAGATATAGAAAATTATTCATATATTTGAAGAATCACCAAAAATGATATTAGCACATTACTGATGGATATATTTCAACAGAATGATATTATTATAGAATCAAGATATGTATACTATTTTAAATATATAAAAGAATATATTATATGTGTCTTTGATTTTAATCCAAGAAGTACAAGCTAACTATTTCAGAATAATAAGATAAAGAAATTAAGAATATCAATAATAAAGATAGAGATATATAAGATTGAAAATAAGAAGTCTCTCCAGAAACAATTATTATCTAGCAAGATACTAACTCTGAATATATCTACCTATAAGGAAAAATTAAAGAAACTCTATTGAAGTTCTAATCAATAGTAGAGTACATAAGTGCTATCTTAATAAGAAGACTACTGACAAGTTCAGACTTAAGATATAAAGAAACCCAGAAGGAAATATTACTATTGTGATAGTTGATCTGAATTAGTAATATGAATCAGGAGAATAGATATTTGATTGCATTATTTAAATCTAATTCCCAAATATAGTATAGTCTTACAAATAGCAGTCATATTTTATAAATATAAAAATGTTTAACAAATGTTAAAGTATTCACAAATATTGAGATTTTACAAATATTAAAGTTTTGATAATTATTAAAGATTTAATAGATATTAAGGATTAATATCTATAAAAAATAACTTATAAAAAACATAGTCATAACTTAGCCTCATATTTAGTAGTAGAATTAATCCATAAATCTATATAAATATCTTCAGTATCTAGAGTGAATAAACCTTAGATCAAAATAGTTCAAAGCAAAGAGAAAGTAAGAGAACTAGTAAGTCTACAGACAGATATACTTCAGACTCACCCACCCCTACATCTCAAGGACTCTGCAGAGTCAAAGAAGATTAAGTTTTTAAGATACAAAAATCTAACATACTTATACAGTTATATATCTGCTATATTATAACTTAGTGCCTATTAGCTGGTAATTTAAGATGAATCTCTCACTTTTAAGCTAAATAATGAACAATAACTACTACCATCTGAACAACTATACAAATTAAATCAAGATGTTCAGATAAGATAGATATAAGATCACTAATATTCTACAGATATACTTCAGATGAATTGATTATTACATTTATTGATAACTTTGAGTAGTATGCTACTATAAGGATCCTGACAGTAAGACAGTAAGTAGCCCTTGTACTCTTCAGTCTCTAAGGACCAGCAAGAGCAGTATTTATAGCTGTAACCTATGTAGAAAATAATTATGATGCTATGCTAGCAGTACAGAAGGCCTGGCTCTAAACCACCTATTATATAGACAAGATCAAACAAGCTTTGAAAGATTAGCTCAATATAATATATCAAGAAATGAGTAAGGATTTAAACACATTTTACACTAGAATCAGATATCAGATAATCCTTACAGATTATGCTACTGCTATCTGAAATCAAGTAGTAGAAGTAACCTTTATGAAAAAAGTTTACTTAGAGATAGCTCTGACTATCTGCTCATCACTAGTGATCCTGAATCTAGTACAAAAGATCATCTATGCTCAGTGATACTGGATAGCCAGATATCTATAAGACCATATAATAGAAAGAGTTACTGGAGTTAGAATCAAAGCACCCAAGACAACTAGCATAATCTCTACTATAGTGATTAATTGAAATATATCTTAGTAGAGCTATAGAGCAATAGAGAAATAGTGACCCTATGGAGGAACCTACTAAGAAGTTTGCTAAAATGATCATCTATCTAGAAGATATGATAAAGAAAATTAGAAGAAGAGACTGCTGCCTAGTTCAGAAGTTTGCCACCATCTCAGACAAGAAGAGAGATATCTACTACACCTGTGGAGAAGAAGGCCACTACTTATATGAATATATAAGTAAAACCAAGTACAAGGTTCAGCTAAGCAATGCTACTTGAAATAAGAAACAGACCAACACCATCATCTTCAAGGAGATTGAAGAATTGGATGAAAAAGAATAAGAAGCCTATCTCACTGAGACTGTCAAGAAGAATGTCTGCAAGCAACCCTACAAGAGACCACTAGGGAGATCCAAGAAGAACCTTGTGAAAAAATAGATAGAGACTACTATAGAAGGCCAAGCTGAAGAAATAGATCAAGATATGGAACTGGAATAAACTATTCAAGATATCATTCAAAGAAACTACCCTAGCCAGTAAAGGAGAAAAGAAGAAGAAGCTTCACAAAACTAAGACCTTTAAGTATGATATCTTCAAGGATCTCAACCAATAAAAGATCAATATAATTTTTGACTAGCTGGTAGAAATATCTATATTTAGACAGCAAATGAGATATAAACTTGCTGAGATAACCAAGAAGTAAGATTGGAAGATAACTAAGGCCAATAATGTTCAAGAAGACTCTGAAGAAGAAAGTGAAGACAATTACAAGATCTCTGTCTATACAATCTGTCAGATTGAAGATAGAATCTTTAAAGCCATCATTGATACCAGAGTAGGAGAATATCTTCTCAGCAAGAAAGCAGTAGACCACCTAGGTTGAGAGGTTGAAGAAGTAATCAAATTAGTGTTTGTTATAGTAGATGGTACAAGAGCCACATCTTTAGGAAAGATCTGGAATGTTTCCATTAAGTTTGGAAGAGCAATAATCTCAGTAGATGTGATTGTAACCAATACAACTAACTATGATATCTTTATTGACAACCAGTGACTTTATAAAGCTAAGGCAATAATCAATCTAAATGTCCAGAAGATGCAGATCATCTACTAAGAACAGAAGATGTGAATTTTCATCAATGTCAATAAAAGAGTACTATCTGAGATGAAGAAAAAAGAAAGTGAGCAAGAAGAAGTCTATATAATAACTACTCAGAAAAAGAAAAAGAAGGTTGAATAGATTAGTAAAGAGAACTAGTACAAGAGGATCATAGAAGGATATATACTATAAGAAGTCTGTCTCCATAGAATCAAGATATACTGTATAGAGTATATCAATAATTACTACTAGTATACCAACAGTATCAAGAAGATCTACTATAAAAAAAGACAAAAGGCTCTCAAAAAGTAGACAAGAGAAAAGAAGGAAAAGGAAGAGAATGATGAACCACTAACCCTCCTGAAAGATAGTAATGATGAAGAAGAAATCAAGGTCAAGATTCAGAAGATCCACTCTGATATAGTTCTACCAGAATACAAGTCAGAAAATATAGCTAAAATGGATATTGCTATAGTAGAATAAACTATACTCAAGCCCCAGACAACTACCCTACTAGTAACTAGTCTGGAGATAACTATTCCAAAAGACTATATTGGGATTCTCAAGACAAGAAGCAGCCTGGCTAAGAGTGAGATTATGATTGAAAGAGGAGTCATTAATTCAGATTATATTGGAGAGATACTACTTATTACCAGGAACTACAACTCTATAATTCTATTTTTAATCAAGAAGAAGGACTGATTGATACAGATGTTGATCTTCTTAGTTCTTTAGTCGAAAATCATGAAAGTCAAAAAGTTGGAGAGAAAAGAAAGAATTTGGATCTACAGAAAGAGATATATTCACTAGTACCAAGATCACCAAACTAGATTACAGAAAGGAGAAAACTACAAACAAGTATAGCTATATCATTAGAGATAAATTTCTGCTCAAGAAAGAACTTAAGAAGATACTCTATGAATTCAAGAATATTCTAACCACAGACTTTAAGAATATTAAGAGAAAGACTCCATACTACTATTATGATATAAATATAGAGGACACCAAATCAATCTATCAAAAAGCAAGACCAATACTATCAGCCTACCATGAATGACTCAGAGAAGAAATCAAGCAGATGGAAGAAGCTGGTATCATCAAAGAAGTCAGCAGCCCTTGGGCTTCACCAGTTGTACTAGTTGTAAAAAAAGGAAGCAAGTCAGGAGAATTCACCCCAAGGCTCTGTACTGATCACAAAAAGCTCAATCTGATTACCAAGAAGGATTACCAGCCACTACCTCTCATCAGTGACATCCTTATAACCTTAGGAGATAAAATACAGTATTATAGTATCTTGGACTTATATTCAGGATTCTATCAAATTAACCTTACAGAAGTAGTAAGTGAGAGGTCAGCCTTCATCACTCCAGACAGAACCTATGTCTACCTATGAATGTTATTTAGAATGTATAATACACCAGTAAGCTTCTAGTGAATGATGAATAAAATCTTCTGCTATAACATAAAAGGATGGATGATGGTCTATATAGATGATATTATTATTTACAGCAAGATAGCTGAAGAATATCTCCAGTATATTCAGTAGATGATGGAGAAGTTAAGACAGTATAGCTTATACATTAAGCTGAAGAAGTATAAATTTGAGAAAATTGAAATCTCCTATCTTAGCTATATCATTAACTGAAATAGAATATACACAGACTCCTTTAAGATTCAAGCAATAATAGCATACTCAAGGCTCACCACAGTTACTGAAGCCCAAGCCTTTATGGAACTTATCTCTTACTACTGCAGATTTATCAAAGGATTCTTCAATATTGCAAATCCAATCTACAAACTCAACAAGAAGGATGTCAAGTTTTAATAGATCAGTAGACAACAAAAATCATTTGATGAGCTCAAGATCAGGCTGACCAAAGCACCCATCCTCAGAAGATCAGATTGAACTCAGAAATTTATCTTGCAGACAGATATATATGCACAAGAACTAGGAGCAGTCCTGGCCTAGAAGAAAGACAAAATAGAATATATAATCACATATCTCAGCTGAGAAACTCAAGGAGCTGAAAAAGAGTATAAATTTTATAAATTAGAATATCTTACAGTTATCTGGGCTATAGAGAAGTTCTACTACTATCTTACAGAAAGATACTTCACTATTCAGATAGACCACTCAGCCCTTACTTAGCTACTAATCACTGGGCAATCTAAAGAAATCTATGTCAGATGGATTATGAAGTTATAAGCTTATAATGTAACTATTGTATACTGCCCTGAAAGAACTAATATCAATACAGATGCCCTTTCATAGACACTCTAAAGGACCCTCAATCAGCAAATCAACTATGAATAAGAAACTCTACTATAGAATTATCACCTATCTGGAATAGCAAAAGATACTCTGATATTTAGAAGAATAGACATAAATGGATATTAACAGAACATAGAAGTAATTTGAGACTAATAGAGAAATACTAAAAAAGAGAAAGCTACTAGTTATACCCAAATACAAGAAGGAGTAAATAATAAAATTAGTATATAAACTTAGCTATTTAGGAGAAACAAATATATATAATAAAGCAAAAAGAATAATATAGTAGCTAGGAATAGAGAAAGATATCAGATGATTTGTCAAGACCTATAACAAATAACAGAAATAAAAACAAGACCAACAAAATCAAACTCCTGGATTAGTATATATAGAACTAGTACTTTTTATATACAATGTAATAGATATAATTGGTTTTCTATCTTTGACTTTGACTAGCAACTGATATATCATTGTTATCATAGACCTTTTCATAAAATAGATAGAGGCAGAATCTCTCAAAGAAGCTAATATATAGTTAATTGCTGATTTCTTCTACAAAGAAATCATCTGCTGATTTAAGACTCTATTGTAAGTAACTACAGATAGAGGAACAGAATTTGGAAACCAGTTCTCTACAAAAAGTATAAGATCTAGCATATTTAGACTATAGTCTATCACTTTCAGAGAAATGGACAAATAGAAAGGACCAACAAAACTCTCAAGAATATCATCACTAAGATCTATAATAACTATGAAAACTAGAATCACTATCTGCCAATAGCATTATCTACTCTTTGGAATATCTGATCATAAAATACCTATTTTACCTCTTGAGAGATACTGTTCAGAGAAGAAAGTTCTCAAGAAATCTTATTATCCAATAGAGATGCTATATGGAAATATATAGATACAGAGATATAAAGACTATAGTGAGGGACAAAAGTGATCGAATGTTATCTTATTATTATTATATATTTCATTTTATTATAGCTTAAATATGAGTTCTATAAAATTCATATTATAATCAATAATTTAGTAACTCTAGAGCTTCCAAAAAATATTAGTTTTAATTTATTTTATTAATTATAAATAAAAGTTTATGGCATTTAAAGTAGGATCACTGATTTGATCACTTTTATCCCTGATGCATTATCATATCCATTTTATTGATAACTTTAATATTTTACATAACCACCCTTGGCTTTGAATACTGCTGCAATATGTCTCGGCATGCTCTCTACCAATCCAGTACAAACATTATCAGGAACCTCATTCCACTCATCTTCTACCCACTCTCAAAGCACCTATATTCCCTTTGGTACTTTCTTATATATATTGAGCCTCCTTTTGATATACTACTACAGATGTTCTATAGGATTCAGGTCGGGCAATTGTGCTGACCAGTCTAATAAGTGGATTAAATAGCTTTTGAACCATTTCTGCACCAAACCAGATGTATGCTTTGGATTGTTATCTTGCTGGAATAAAATTTTTTTCAGCTGCATCTTAAAATATTTGATAGATTTCTTCAATTCATTATTAAGGATACTTTTGTAGAGTTCACCATCCATTCTATCATCTATTTTGCATGCATATCTGATACTGGTGAATGATATATAGCCCTAAATCATCACCAAACCACCTCTGAATTTAATGGTACCAGTCATGTGGCAATCTTCAAGTGGCATACCAGGTCTGGATTTCTTCCACACCCATAGGCATCCATCAGAGCCAAAGTGGTTGATCTTGGTCTCATCTGAGAAAATGACATGTTTCTAATCGTTGACTGTCCAATCCTTGTATTTTTGGGTAAATTCATACCAAGCCTTCTTATGGTGTGCAAGCAATCTCAGTTTTTTTTGCTTGATGATGGCTTTCATGTCCACTTTTTTCAGTGTTCTATGTATGGTCTTGGCACTGATGGTTTTCCCAACTTCTTTCATCAGTTTGGTGACCTTGGAGGTGGTTTCAGCCTTACTAGAGGTAATTTGGCAAACCACCTATGATGAGTTGTAAGTGGTAAGTATATACGGGTGGCTGTTTTTCAGTTCAATGGCAATGTCAGTATAATCCTCCTTCCTTATTTGTATCACACATCTGTAACTAACACCCATCTCCTTGGAAACCTTACATATAGACATGCTGAAATATAGTATATTGATTATGCAGTTACAAATGTCAATGGAGAGCCTTCTCATTGTTTTTAAAATATTTTGAAGGTTGGAATTGATAAAGTATATTGATAAGAATAATAGAGAAAAATTCCATAGTGATAGAATAATTATATCTGAAACAACTGCCCAAAGATAGCCCAAACAAGAGTGGGGGACAAAAGTAATCAAATCAGTGATCCTACTTTAAATATCATAAACTTTTATTTAAGATTAATAAAATAAATTAAAACTAATATTTTTTGGAAGCTCTAGGGTTACTAAATTATTAGTTATAATATGAATTTAATAGAACTCATATTTAAGCTACAATAAAATGAAATAATAATAATAAAATAACATTTGATCACTTTTGTCCCTCACTGTATACCAAATCAGAAAGAGGGTTAAGGATTACATAATCAAGATATAGGCACTATAATGAAATAATATAGAAAAGATTTACAAGCCTCTGGAGATTATTAAGATAGGAGATAAAGTCCTGGTATATTGAAATATAGTAGAAGCTTTATAGTTGCAAAAGCTGAAGCCTAATGAGAAGAATCTTACTTAGTATAAGATATAAAAGGAACCACCTTTTGGCTATAAAAACTCTCAGATACAATCATCTCTACTACTATTTACTGAAACTAACTCAAGAAGTATTATGGCTAATTAATAAAGTACTACTATAGCCCTCAAGATCACTAATACTATACAATAAGCCATAGAAAGACAATAGTATACTACTGAACTACCAATCATGGAAGAATCCTTTGACAGAATCCAGAGTATAGTCTATATATACTTATCACAAATCTCATATTTCAAGGCCTACTAGAACCAGACTGAGTTTTAAGAATACTTTAAGTTGAGACAGCTCTAAACTTATAGTCAGAGATAGAAAAAGAAGACTGGATCAGATAGTATCAGCTCTTTCATACTCAGATCACAATTACTAAATGAGTTAATAAGCTATTTAAAGATGATGAGCCAGCTCTAGCTTATTTCTAAGAAGTAGTCCCAGAATACTTTAGACATATTAAGAGATACTATTGAGAGAATATAATAACACAAATTATATAGTATAATTAGATACAAATTATGGAAGCTTGGGAGTTCAAGTGAATGAAATATTTTAGAGATAAATTACCTATTCAGAAGAAAGTTATGATGGTTGATCTAAATTAGTAATATAAATCAGAAGAATAGATATTTAATTATAGTATCTGAATCTGATTCTCAAATATAATATAGCCTTACAAATAGTAATCATATTCTACAAATATAGAACTTTAACAAATATTAAATTATTTACAAATATTGGGATTTTACAGATATTAAAGATTTGATAATTATCAAAGATTTAACAGATATTAAGAATTAATACTTGTGAAAAGTAACTCACAGAAAATATAGTCATAACTTAGCCTCATATTTAGTAGTAGAATTAGTACACAAATCTGTATAAATATCTTCAGTATCTAGAGTGAATAAATCTCAAATTGAAATAGTTCAAAGTAAAGAAAAAGTAAGAGAACTAGTAAGTCTGTGGGCAGATACACTTCAAACTCACCCACTCCTATATCTCAAAGACTCTGCAGAGTTAAAAAAGATCATGTTTTTAAGATACCAAAATCCAATATATTTATATAGTTATACATTCACTATATTATACTATATTTAGAAATAAAAACAACTTAGAAACTCTCTAAAATCTGCAAGAATGTACTTCTAGATATTGTCATGTAGTGGTTGCTGAGTCCTTCAAATATACCAAATTCTCTTCAAGGTATATCTCTTAGACTAACTCAAGTTTGTTATAAGCAAGTTCTTATTGGAGTGCCTTTCTAAGGTCTTATAGTCCTCAAACTTCTTATCTTTAACTGTCTTGTTATCTCTTAGATTGCTTGCAAGGAAGTGTGTATAGGTGAACTTGACTGACTTTATTTCAGAGGAAATAAGAGGGGTATTTATACAAAATATAATTCAATGGTTGCTAAGATATAAAGCTAAATATAAATTCCAATAACTAAAACTACTAAGTTCCAGGGCTGGCATTATCTAGTGTTACATGAGAATACTGGTGCTGGAACAATTTCGCATCACCTCAGAATACCGGTGCTGGCATTATCTGGTGTTACATGAGAATACCGGTGCTGGCATTATCCACAGCAGCATCTTTCTCCACTACAATTCACATTACACACACTTTCACAACACACTTTCAAGTCATTTATTAGAGAAAGATACTAAGAAGATGTCAAGCAGCAAGCAAGCCAAGGTGCATGCCAGGTTGGGTGGACCTGGGGCTTTCAACTAACAGCATGTTGGGAGGAGACATGGGCTGGGGATGGGGTCTTTCGGTGGCTTGAGTGGACTGGGCAGCTTGGGTAGTAGTGGCAGCACTGGTGGGGGGGCTGGAGGGCAGCAGGGGCGGAGCTTTGCAGATACGCTAAGGACTGGGGGTTGGCCGATGAGAGCCCACAGGGATCAGGCTGGAGGGAAGGGGAAGCAGAAGGCTGAGGATGCTGGGGGTGCTGGGCCTTCACTGGTGGGAGGTGGGGGAAGTGGAGGGACTGCTGGGGGTAGTGGCAGGACTGCTGATGGTGGTGTGATGGCGAATCTGGCAAAAAAAAGAGATGTGATGGCTGATGGCCAGGTGGGGCAGGGGTTCCCGATGTGGAAGGGGGACCTGGCAGATGGTGTAATGGGGCTGGCAGTGGCCCCGTTACTCAAGAAGTTGATCTCGGAGTTTGTGGTGACCTTGTGCTTCTGGGGCTTGGCAGTGACAGCGAGGATGGTTCTGGGGCTTGTTTTGAAGCAGGTGGCTGGGGCAGCTTCGGTGAAGTTCTTGAAGGGTCTGGAGGGGGTCGAGGTGGGCTTTGAGGAGGTGGGTCCACTGGATGAGGCACTGAAGACTGGAGTCGTGGTTGTGGAGGTGGTGGTCCCCATAGTGCAGTACTTGCGATGGGACCCCAGGGTGGTGCAGCTTCTGGTGAAGGGGGTGCCCATAGTGACTAAGGAGGAGATGAGGAAGAGGGTGGAGGAGGTGATGATTGAGTATGGTAACATAGTGGACATTGGCTTTCAGGTGTGGGAGGGGACTGCGATCAGGACGGGAGACATGGATGTCAGGATTCGGCTGGTGGAAAAGGAGGCCACAGGGAAGGTGAGTGACTGGCCCTCAGTGCTGATGTGGGGGGCCTTTGTCTGCAAGGTGTCGAGGGTGAAAGGGAGTGAAGAGGAGGAGGAGGACTTGTTGGAGGTGCTGGAGGAGTTGGGTGGTGCTGTGGAGAGGAGGGCGAAGGCCTGGGAACTGTATGAGGAGTCAACACATCTGGAGGTTGTGAGCGGGAAGTATTTCCATATGGATAAGAAGCAGTGGGAGTGGGTCCAGGGATGCAAGAGGCAGAGAGAGTTGTTGGCAAGTATGACAGGAGAGGTGAAGAAGACGATGGTTAGAGCTAAGGAGTCTGGAGGTGCTGAAGCCAGTGTCTGGGCTGGGAAAGGAGGAGAGGAGGTGGAGGCAAAGGAGGCAGGGGCTGGGGGGGTGCTGGGCAAGGACCCTTTCGCTGATGGTACCTTCAAAGTGTGGGAGCCAGAGTTGGATGCCACCCCCCCCCCCACTTATCAAGAGGGGCCTGGTTGGGAAGAGAGGGATGATGAAGGATACAAGGATGCAGGGGGCCCAGCAGGTGCACTTTGGAGTTCCTGATGTAGGGCAAGGGGGTCAGGTGGTGGCAGTTGGCAAGGATGAGCTGGTGGATGTTCCTGAGGAGGAGTGGGATGAGGCTACCAGTGTAGGAGCTGACACTACGATGCTGGAAGCAGGGCGGCCAGGGACCCCGGGAGAGAAGGAGGTGGGGAACCTGTTGTGGATGTGCAAGGTGATGGACAATCTCGCAGCAGAAGCTTTGGGAGAAGTAGACTTGCGAGCAATGTCTGAGGAGCATTGGGCAAGAATTCTGCATGATGATGGAATGGTAGAGGGACTGAAGGTGGAGATTCTGGGTATTTTCCTGGAGGAGGAGGGGTATGAGGTTGATGAGGTGAGGAGGGCAGAACTTGGGGTAGTCGCTGGTAAGTGGGCAGCCTACTGCTGGGCAGAGCATCATGGTTTGTGGCTCTGGCGGGAGGCCTGTCTGGAGTATCGCGAGGAATTTAAGGAGCATGAAGATGGGGCAATGATAGAACTTCTGGGAGTATTGGCAGTACAGGAAGCAGGGGAGAGGGAGCTGGCTGCTGAACATGACTTGGACTTGGTGCAGGAGGAGCGGACTGCAGACTTGTAGAGGGTGGGACCACGATATATCATTATTCCTTATGAACAGTACAACCAACATTTTCTCTTTGAATGTGAATGGGTTAAGGGGCTCTGGGCAGTGCAAGAACATTTTTACTTAGCTCAAGGGATTGGAGGCTGATCTCTTTTTTACTGCAGGATGTTCGATGTGAGGATGAGGATGATCAGGTAGAGTGGACTAGGGAATGGGGTGGGGCCATGGCTTGGTTTAGAAAGGTAGTGATTTTGGTGAGGAAGGGTAGAGGCGAATTGGGGGAAATCAGGAGCTAGGGTGATCACTTGGTCTGGGGAGATTGGTATTGGCCAGGGTGGGAATCAGTGAAGGTGGGCTCTTGCTACTGCCCTGCAGCTAGGGGTGAGAGGATGGCATGGATTAGGAAGCTGCTGGAGGAGGGTATTCTCCCCAGGAGGAAGGGGTCAATGTGCTTGGTGGGGATTTTAATATAGTTCGGGATCAGCATCTAGACAGGACTGATGGAGGGAGGAGTGCCAGAGGCAGAAGTGGAGGTCTGGATGCATGGAAAGAGATGGAGACATTGAGCTCATTGGGGGATATGAGCAGAACAAGGTGGGGTGATGCAAGGGTCTACATACATTGGGTGAATGGCTTGGGCACAAGGATTGATTGGATTCTGATGGTAGAGTGCTGGGGGTCAGATGTTTAGAAGACATTAGAGGTGGAGTGGTGCCCATGGTCTGATCACTGGGGACTTTTGGGGCAGGGGCAGTTTGGGGGGAGTGGAGATGGACCTGGACATTGGCGTCTTAACTCCTCCCTGCTGGCTGAGAAGGGGTTGTGGGAATTGTGGGTGGTGGACATTCAGGCAAAAGTTTTTACCTGGAGGCATGAGGGTTTGCCTGTGGCTGTCCGCTGGATGAGATAGAAAGAGGCTGCGAGGGTTTATTGGGGAGAGGCTGGTAGAGAGGCTGGGAGGTAGAGGAGGAGGTGCACGAGGTGTGCTTCCAACAGGCTGAGGAGATTACAAATGGATTGGGTGGATTTGCTTACTGTTGTTGGGGTGGAGGATTGGAGGATCGAGAGGGTGAAACTGGAGATTGTGGAACTACAACAGGTGTTGAGGGAAGAGGAGGAGACTCATATACAGGGCATGGCTGCTAGACTATGGTAGCAGGGGCTTGAGGAGGGTGAGTGGCCTACTGGATACTTATCAAGACTTCTCAAAGCCAGGAGAGTGCGACATTGGTGGGATGGAGTCCTGGATGCTGATGGGGATATGATACATGGCACATAGCAAATCTTAGGGGTGTTGAAGGAGAGATGGCAGGGTTTGTGGAGTGAGGGAGAAGGGGGTACTGATGAAGCAGAGATTGCAGATACACTAGAAGAGTGGGGGCTGCCACAAGTAGCTGGACTGGGTGACTTGATCTTACCGGTGCAGGGAGAAGAGATCCAGAGTGTCCTGGCAGCAACTAAACTAGGGATGGCGCCTGGGGAGGATGGATTGCCATGGGACTTCTGAAAGAAGATAGTAAATGTCCCTGGAGTTTTGGGTGAGATGGCTGCTCTCTGTGACCATGTCCTTTAGAGCAGTGAGTGGGTGGGAGAGCAGGATCTCAGGCTGGTGGCCTTATTGTACAAAGACAAGGAGAGGAGAGAAGACTGGAAGAACTGGAGGCTGATCATGCTTCTGGACATAGACAGGAAGATGGTGACTAAGGTGATTGTTGCAAGGCTGTAGAGAGTTGCCCAACAGGTGCTGGGAGAGGAGCAGCAGGGCTTTGTTGGGGGCAGACTTATAAGAAATGGGACTGCGTGGGTTCATGGGGTGATTGAAGGGGCCCGGACCTGTGGTCTGGATAGAAGCTTGGTCTTTTTGGACCAGGAGAAGGCCTACGACCGTGTATGGCAGGTGTGGCTGGGCAAGGTATTGGACTGTATTGGGGTTCCCCCAAGGTTTAGAGCCTCTATGTTGAGTCTGCTGGAGAGCAGTTGGGCAGCTCTGATATGTAATGGTCACCATGGGAGGGCATTTTACTTGGGAAGAGGAGTTCCTCAGGGAGACCCTCTGTCCTCTATTCTTTATGCCCTTTTGCTGGAGCCATTGATGGATAGGATTCGCCAGAAGGTGGCAGGGCTCTCTATATATGGTATAGTGTGGAAGGTGGGGGCCTTTGCTGATGATATGGTGGTTGGACTTAAGAATGTGGCAGATGTAGTGGCACTTCAGGAGACTGTGGAATGGTATGAGGCCCACTCGTGGGTGAAGCTCAACTGGCATAAGTGTGAGACAATGGTGCTAGGGAATGGGCTAGTAGGTGGGGATGTCATTGGAACAATTGTCCATACTGGTGAGGTGGTGCAGTATTTGGGCATCTTCCTCTCTGTATATAGTTCTGTCTTATTATGAGAGTGGTGGGAGAGCAGGGTGAATATTTGGGGGGAGGCCCTTCGAGGATGGGGAGGTCACCATATCTCTCTAGCAGGGCGAGTGTCAATTCTGAATGTTTATTGGTTCCCCAAGCTGTGGTATGTGACATATCACCTCGACTTCCCAGCATGGGTAGTGAAGAAGCTGATGAAGATAGCTAGGGATTGGATTTGGGTGGGGAAGAGATCCCAGGTCAGTTGGGATACTCTTGCGAGGCCAGTAGTCAGGGGAGGTCTTGGACTGGTGGACTTTCCTAAGAGGCTGCACTGCTTGCGAGCCTGGTGGTTGAAAAGAGCTGTGGAACTGCAGGGCGGAAGTTGGGTGCCTCTGATGCAGAAGGTATGGGAGATGCGAACTTCTCCTCAGGGGTCCTCTGGAGATCTGCTCTCTTTGGTGGGGCTGAATGGAATTCAGCAGCTGCAGTTTAAGGGCTTTTGGTGGGGCGTAGCTAATGGAGCACACCAAATTGGCCTGCGCTGGCAAGGCAATGAGAGGGAGGCAGTGTGGGGGCCTAATATGTGGCGTTGGGATAGATTGCTCCTGGGAGGTACTCCACTGGCTATATTTGATATTGGGGAGGGAGTAGAGTGCCAGCAGGGGCTTGGCCAGGATCTTTGGCCAAGTGGCTGGCAGGTGGCAGGGATCGGCGAGGAGTGGGACTGGGCTGGTAACTGGTCTTGGAGTGCAGAGATATGGAGGTGGCTTCCCCCCAAGTTCTGGGTGGTATAGTGGAGAATGTTGTGGAGGAATGTTATACTGAATTTCCATACAGGGTATTTGGTAGATGGTGGACAATTTGACTGTGAAGAGTGTTATTATGTTGGGAGAGCTGGGGGTCATGTACAGATGCCAGAACATTGGCTAGGAGAGTGCGAGGTTTTGGGGGACTTTTGGACTGAGATAGGAGATCGACTGGGTGTGGGGCATAGGCTGGTGGGGGAGGGAGGTCAATGGGAGGACTTGAGATCTTGGCTCGTGGGTGGGGTGGGTGATAGTTGGCTCACTGTAGGGTGGGTATTAGCAATATGGGTAGGACTGGTGGGTCATTGGCTTTTTGTATTTGAGGAGGGACAGCAGCTGGGGCTGTGGGAGAAGGTGTTAAGATGGGAAGAGCTATTGGGAGAT
>RBNI01001458.1:0-22357 GCA_003990745.1 Jimgerdemannia flammicorona | reverse complement strand
GGAGGTTGCGGACGGGACGGGGTTGCGGGTGGGGAGGGGGTTGCGGATGGGAAGGGGGCGCTCTACAAATACAACTGGTATCATTTTATTTCTCTTTTATAGTAGTGGTAATAATTATTATTATTATTATTAATGATAATAACAAGTAAAAATTATAATGTGTGCCTAAATGGCATGGGTATCGCCGAGCAACTGTCTAAAAGTGGCCGGATGAAGCATTTCACAATGTGAGCAAAATGTCGCGAATGCCACCGCACGACCACAACCAAGAATCGACCGGACGGCGCGCGCGACCCATCCAATTGATGAGGCGAATTGGGTCAGATATGATTTTTTTTTATAATGACGATGGAATTTGGCGGTCATGTATAGCTCTACGTGAAGTGGCTGAGTGATGTCTGCAAACCATTCTCTCTTGGTGGTGACGACTTGACAATTGGGTGACGTCACTTTTTTTTTTCTCAGTTCAAAACAAAGATTTTTCTCTTGCAGCCGATTTCCCTGTTCGAGCCAGCACCGGGTTATAACGTTGTATCAGGCCCGCAGTTTATGGAGCATGTTAGTTTCACCTCTGGTGGGGTAGACGCATGATCGCCTGTGGCCACATTGCTGTGGGCGGTTACCTCAGGTATTGTCCTTGTGTGAGACTCGAACCATTTGGGGTACGAATGTTGTATGTAGGGGTTCCGACTCCTCATACCTAGTCCTTCTACAGCTGATAAATATCTCCATGCAGATAAGTATTTCATATCAATGTGGTGAATATTGTATAATATTCGAAATTTGAATCACCTACTAACTTTACTTTTGACCGGTTCCTTATGCCAGTCTTGGTTGCTGTAAACCTGGCTGGAGGACATGGAAGGAGAGGAGGCAGTGCTGGGGGACAGGAGACTGGAAGGGTGAGCTTTGCAGACAAGGTGAAGGGGGGTTATCTGATGACTAGACTGGAGGGCTGGCTAAGGAAGGGCAAGGAGATGGCAAGGGCTGTAGGGTCTTGTGGAGTGGTCCATAGTAGTGAGAGCAGCAAGGCTGAGGGAGTAGTGGTTGGGGAGAGTGGGACTACTGATAGTAACGGGACTGCTAATCTAGAAAAAAATCCAGATATGATAGTTGATGGTGGAGCTGGACAGGGGGTGAGCACAAGGCTTGGAGATCTAGCAGATGGTGTGACAGACCTAGTGGTAGTACTATTACTTAAGAAATCAAAGTCAGAATTCACAGTCACATTGTGTTTCTGAGGCTTAGTAGTGATAGCAAGGATGATTCTGGAGCTTCTGGCCCAGAAGATGAAGGGAGTAATATTAGTAAAGTTTTTAAGAGTCTAGAAAGGATGGAGGTAGGCTTTGAGAAGGAGGAGATACTGTTGAAATAATGGAGAAAAGAGTGGTAGTGGGGGGAGTGGCAATCTTCATAGCCTGGTAGACCTCTGAGTAGTATAGCTGACAGTGCTGGATATTCCTATGGTATCAAAGGAAATGATCAAGGAGGTAATTATAGAGACCATCAAGGAGTATAGAGATATTGTAGATGTTAGATTTTGGATCTGAGAAGGTACTGAATTCAGGATAGGAGATGTAGACATCAGGGTATAGCTGATAGACAAGAAAAATATAGAGAAGGCAAGGGACTAGCCAGTGATACTCAAGTGGAGACCTGTGGAGTATAAGGTCTCAAGAGTGTAAGAGATACTGAAGGAAGAAGAGGACTTGCTGGAGGCATTGGAGAATTTGGCTAGAGCTATGGAGAGAAGGAGATTGGTCTAAAAGAAGTATAAGGCCAAGATGGTTATAGAGATTATGAATGGCAAGAAGGTGTGGCTGGATTGGGCAGCTTGGAAGAGGGTGTAGGAAAGATGTATTCAGAAAGATCAGCTGGATAAGTTGGGAGAGAGGGCAGCCAGGAAGACCACTACTGGAGAAGCTGGATTGAAGATAAGTGTCAGGGCAGAAGAGAAGGAAGTGGTATCAGAGGAGACCCCAGGAGGGGGGGAAGGTATAGGGCTGAGTATTATGGTGGAGGATGCCAAGATAGCAGAGGGGCAGTGCCCTCAGGATGGAGTGCCAGATAAGGCTGGAGGTGATGATAAATTGCAGGATGTGCTGAAGGAGAAATGAGATAAGTTAGTGAGGAGGAATACAGAGAGTGAGTAGGTGGAAGGAGGGAAGAGAGGGGTCCAGAGAGTGATAGAGGCTGAGGTTGAGGAGAAATAGCTATGGAAAATGCTTGAGAATGTGACAGATGAGAAGCTGGTAGGAGAGGACTTCTGAGTACTAAGTGAGAGATACTGGGGTAAAATCTTGCATAGTGAGTAGATGCAACAAAAACTCTGAGATGAGATAATGATGACATTACTAGAGGCCAAGGCATATTAGGTTGATAATAACAAAGAGGCAGTACTTCTGACAATTGCAAATAACAGGCCTGCTTATATATAGGGCCCAATAAAAGGGCTAGCAAAGTGGCAGGTAGTGTGTGAGAAGTACTGTACAGAGATGGAGGCTGTGGATGGTGTGGATTGTCAGGAGATCTTGGAGATATTAGAGGCTCAGCAGGGAGAGGCAGATGAACTGGAGGTATAGAGGAACCTAGATATTACTGGTGATATAGTAAGTATGAAATTGTAGAGTGGATAACTGTTCTTTAAATACTATTATTCAATATGAACAATATAACTAAAATCTTATCTTTGAATATCAATGAGCTATAAATGGTAATAAGGTGGCAAAATATCTTTGGATGGCTGAAGAGGATGAAAGCAGATTTATTTCTACTACAGGATATTGGATGTGATGGGGACTTGGATAGTTTGGACTGGATGAAAGAATAGGGTAGTGTGGCTGTTTGGCAAGGATGCATGGGCATTCTGGTTAGAAAGGGTATAGAGGACATTGGAAATATTGAATATTGGGAGAGCAGGATAGTGTGGGGAGTTTGGAGGAGGCCAGGCTAGAGGTTTTTGATAGTTGGGTCATATTATTATCTGGTAGAAAGAGAGAAGAGGGTGGAATAGATTTGAGGGTTATGAGAGTCTAGAGCTTTGGTAGAGACAGAGATTGACTATCTAAGGAGAGACTTTAATATGATATATGATGGAAGATTAGACAGAACTGATAGAGAAAAGGAAATGGTAGGTAGAAGTGGTGGAATAGAAGCCTGGGAGGAAGTTGAACATTTGAGCTCTTTGGTGGATGCTGAGAGGCTTGGATAGGGAGATTATAGAATCTTTACCCACTGGATGGCAGGGCTGGGCTCAAGGATTGACTGGTTGTTGACAGCTGACTGCTGGGAAGTTGATATCTGGAGGATATTGGAAAATATTTAGTATCTATGGTCAGATTACTGGAGTCTTCTCAGAGGGTGGAGTTTTGAGGGAAGTGAGGAGAGGTCTGGACATTGGCAACTGAATACCTCTTTGCTTGAAGAGACCTCTCTATAGGAGGTATGGATAGTGGATATTAGCTTAAGAATTCTTAGTTAGAGGGCTGAGGGGCTGGGGATTGGAGATTGGAGATTACTAGATATGATTGAAATCTGAGATACAAAAACTGGAGAGAGACAGGCAGGATGTGGGGTATTCAGAGGAAGAAGCAAATGAGGTGGACCTTCCAGAGGTTAGTAAGGTTGTTAGTGACTTGGGCAGAGCTATTGAATGATGGTGAGAAAGGAGATTGGAAAATACAGCAGATCAGACTAGAGGTAGAAGAGCTGAAGGGTATACTGAGGCAAGAGGAGGACCTATAGGTTAAGGGTATGGCAGCCCAGCTGTGGTGGTAGAGATTGGAGAAGAAAGAAAGGTCTACTAAGTTTTTGTCATGGCTGCTACAAGTGAGAAGAGTATGGCAGTAGTTGGAGGGAGTTTTGGATAAGGATGAGGAGTTAGTTATTGAGATACTAGAGATTCTGGATCAGTTGAGCAGACAGTGGGAATATTTATAAAGTAAGGAGGATGGTGGAGTGGGGGTGCTGGACATTGACAGGTACTTGGAGAAATGGCACTCTGATCTACCAGCAGGCTTAAGTGATCTTGGTACTGCTGTCCAAGGAGAGGAGATTTAGTGGGTTATGATGACAATGAGCTCTGAGACTATACCAGGAGAGGATGGCTTATAGTGGGATTTCTGGAAGAAGATGGCAGAAGTTGAGTTAGTCCTGAAGAAAATAATAGCAATGTACAATAAAGTGATTTACTCTGGGGCATAGATTGGAGGGCAGAGCTTGGGTCTTGTGGCTCTACTATTTAAAAATAAGAGAAGGAGGAAGGAGTGGAAGAATTGGAGGCCAATCATGCTTCTGGATATAGATCACAAACTGGTCATAAAGGTACTGGTGGCTAGGCTATAAGGAGTAGCTCAACAGGTTCTGGGGTCTGAGCAGAGAGGATTTATAGGGAGATAACTGATTAGAGATGGAACACCTTAGATGTATGGTATCATTGAAAGTACTCATACTGCTGGGTTAGATGGATGGCTGGTTTTCTTGGACCAGGAGAAGGCCTATGACTGAGTCCAGTGAGTGTGGTTGAAAAGGGTGCTAAAGTATATTAGAGTCCCACCTGGAGTCCAGAGGGCCTTAGTCAGTCTGCTGGAAGAGACTCAGATGACAATTATAGTAAATGGATACAGAGGGGTTTCTTTTCCTCTAGAGGAGTACTGCAGGGGGATCCACTGTCATCAATTCTATATGCATTGTCTCTGGAGCCTCTTTTGGATAGGATACAGCAAAAGGTGGGAGGGTTGGATATTCTGGGGGTTAATTGGAAGGTGGGGGCCTTCACCAATAATATGATAGTTGGGCTGAGGTCAGCTGAGGATGTTACAGTGCTAAAAGATGCCATATAGTAGTACAAGGGGTGCTCAGATACTAAGCTCAACTGGCATAAGTGTTAGACTTTAGTGTTGAAAGGAGAGATAGTCAGTGGGGATATGATTAGAACAATTGTCTCTGCAGGAGAGGCTGTTTGCTATCTGGAGATTTACTTTTTAGTATATGGCTCCTTGCTACCATATAGGTGGTGAAAGCAGTAGTTAGCAGAGTAGAGAGGCACTCTCTTCAGGTGGGGTAGTCACTATATATCTCTGGTAGAGAGGGTAACAGTGTTGAATATCTACTGGATGCCTAAGCTGTAGTATCTAGAGTACTACTTGGACTTCCCAGCATGGGTGGTCAAGTGATTGCTAAAGACAGTCAAGACCTAGATATAGGCAGGGCAACAGAGTCAGATTGGTTGAGAGGTATTGATCTGGTCAATAGACCAGAGTGGTCTAGGTTTGGTGGATTTCCCCAAGCATCTTTACTGCTTGAGGGCATAGTAGATGAAGTGAGCAAGTGAGTTGAAAGGCAGAGAGTAGGTTCTCCTTATGCAGAGGGTGTGGGGGACCCAGTTCTCCCCCCATAGTATGACTGGAGATCTTCTATCTCTTTGGAGGGGAGTCAGAGGATGTACTATAGGGGATTTTGGTAGGGAATGATTGATGGGGCACCCCATATTGGTCTCTGATAGCAGAGTGATAAGGGGGAGGAGAAATGGGAACCCCAGATGTAGAGGTAGGACTGCCTTCTATTGGGTGGGACACTAGTGAATGACTTCTGTTTAGAGGATAGCATGGAGTACCTTTGGAAATATGGCAGAGATCTGTGGCCTGAGATGTGGCAGGGGGTGAAGAATGGAGAGGAGTGGGACTAGAACAGCATTTGACAGTAGGGCAAGCAGATAGTAAGATGGATCCCCCCCAAGTTCTGGGTGGTATAGTGGAGAATTCTATGGCATAATGTAATGTTGAACTACCAGACAGAGCCCTTGGGAAAAGGAGGAACCCAGGAGTATGAGGAGTGTCAGAACATTAGGTTAGAGGAAGGAGTGATACAGATACCTAAATATTGACTGGGGGAGTGTGAGGTGATAGGTGATTTTTGGAGGAAGATTAAGATATGGCTGGGGGTCTACCCACCAGGGTTGGTGGCTAGAGAGAGGTAGGGTAACCTCTAGAGAAGGCTGGTGGGGGGGTTGGGAGATGAGTAATTGATGTTAGGATGAGTGCTGGCAATTTGGATCATCTTATAAGTCATTGGCTTTCTGTATTTGAGGAGGATCAATGGTTGATATTGGGAGTAAAGATGGCTAGATAAGAGTGGCTAATGATAGATATATTAAATGGGAGATAGAGGGGTTGGGGTACTGTTGGGGGATATCAGAGGCAATTGGTAGAGACTATCTATAGAAAGAGTTAGGGGAGGATTTGGGTAGTAGGAGAGTTGGCAGTATTTCAGGAAAATGATGTTAGGGGGAGGGAGTTTCTGAGTAGGATAGAGTGAGGAGCTCATTTATATTAGTAGTATATTATAGATAGTTTGATAATAAAGTGGAAGTCCATGTGACTATAAAAAATAAAAAAGAAAAAGACATGTAGTGAGCTTGTTTGCTAAGATAATCTATAAAGACAACAATTGCATCTTTCCTATTCTTAGTTCAGGGTGGTTATATAATGAAGTCTATAGAGATTTGATTTCAATTTGCAGAAGATACTAAAATAGAGTAGAGTAGTCTGAGTTTTGCTAGAGTTGAGAACTTGTTGTATTAGTAGATATTATAAGAAGTGATATAGGTCTTTAAATAGTCTATCATACAGAACTAATAGAAGTTTTGAGAAATAACTTTATAGTATTTATCAAATCTCAGATATCTAGCTATAGGAGTATTATAATATTCAAACAGAATAATCCTTCAGAGGTCTTGATTGTTAGGAATATATAATCTGTTCTTATAATAAATAGTATTATTCTTCAATTAGTATTAATGATACTGAGAGTACTTATCAATATCATTATTGCTCAGAATTTCTCAGAGTGCTTGAGCTTCTTATCATTAGTGTATACTGTAATAACTTGTTCTATAATAGAGTTGGTAATCATAGTGAGAGGTTTTATAACTTCTTCAATTAGTGGTCTGGAGATTATATCAGTAATAATATTTTTTTTTATCAGAGTGGTATTGGATATCATAGTCAAAATTGGTGAAAACTTTCATCTATCTAACTTACTTCTGAGAAAGGGTAGTCTGAGTCTTGATATTGATCAATAATTTATAGTCTGTTAATATAGTGAAGTGTACTCCTTTAAGATATAGTTACTATTTAATCAAAGTGTCTATAATGACTAACATTTTCTTCTCATAGGTGGTATAGTTGATTTTAGCATCATTGAACTTATAAGAATAATAGACCACAGAGTATTCTTCTTATATGAGTACTGCTCTAAGAGCTAGATTAGAGGCAGTAGTAGTTACTTTATATAATAGAGCAGAATTTACTGCTTAAAGTACTAGAGTAGTTATCAGGGCATTTTTCAAGGCTTAAAAGGCTGCATCTTATTTGGGTCTCTATTTAATAAAATTGTTGAAGTCTTTTTCTTGCTTTGTGGTCCAGAGTTGTTCTTCTTTTTTGCTATACTTAGTTAGTTAGATAAGAGTGATAGTGATCTTGGCAAAGTTTGCAATAAATCACCTATAATAGTTTGCTAATCATAGGAAAGACTAGAGGTCTTTCAATTTCTTAGATCTGAGCTATTTCTTAATTGCAGAGATTTTGCTGGAATCTACTTTAATTCTATTAAGTATAATAATATATCCAAGGAATTAAATTTTCTTTAGGAGGAATTTACAATTGCTAAGTTTTGTAAAGAGTTGGTTTTCTCAAAGCTTTAGTAGTACTAGTTCAAGATATTCAAGATATTCCTCCAGAGTTTTGCTGAATACTAAGATGCCATTAATATAGATAATGACAAATTTATCTAGATATAGATATAAAATAGTATTCATTAGAGTGTAGAAGGTTATAGAAGCATTAGTTAAGTCAAAAGATATAACCAAGAACTTGAAATGTCCATAATGAGTTCAGAAGACAGTTTTGTAAATATCTTCTTCTTTTATAATAATTTATCAGTGGTTGTGACATAGGTCAAAAGAGCCTATAAATTGTGGATTGGTATGTCTATTGAATATTTCATCAATTTAGGATAGTGAGCAATAGTTCTTAATAGTCTGTTCATTAATATCTCTATAATTAATATATATTTAGAGATCTTCTACTTTCTTGATGATAAAGAGAACTGATATACTATATAACAATATACTAGGTCTAATGAATCCTTATTCTAAGAGTTCATTAATCTCTTCTTGAGTGTGCTGATTTCTCTAGAAGATATATGGTAGATTGACTTAAAGGCTAGCTTAGCATCTGATATAATTTTGATTATATGGTCAACTACTTGTTTAAGTGGTAGATCTTTGAGAAGTTTCTTCAGAAATATATCTTGAAATTTCTAAAGTAAGGATCTGACATAACTGTCAACTTTGAAAAAGTCTTCTTCAAGATTCTCAGATTCTCCTTTGGATAAATATATATAAATAGTAAAGAGAGGACATTTCTTGGCTAATTTCTTGAGTTACAGTTAGTTGATATAAGTGATCTTTGGGCCTAAGTCACTAGAGCTAAGTAGATCTTTTTTATCTTACAGTTTGAAGTTGAAGTGTCCTTTCTTGATAGTTAGAGAATAATTCATCCAATCTATCATGAGGTTCTCTTGTTTTAACTATGGTATCCCAAGGATGATCTCATTATCAGGAAGTGGTATAATTTGAAAAGTAACATATACTCAGTAGTCACAAATTCGTAAGAGTAGGTTGTAGACTTCTTTGCTAATGATGTGTGAGATTTTATCAGCCATAGTAACTGCTTGGGTTTATTGTACTGGAGAGGTCAGGACTTTGAGTCTGTTAGCTGTTTTCTTATTGATAAAATTATCTGAGATACTACTATCGATTATGATTTTAACAGGAGCTCAATTAACAAAGGCTTGTAGAGTAAGCAGTTTTTTTGATCCAATGGTAGTAATTTAAGTTATTGGAGGCTTTCTCCTATTGGCTCTCTATTGGGCTAACTTATTGATATATGAGAAGTAATCATAAATCATTCAGAAAAAGTATATTCCAATACTATGAGGATATTGGCCACTAGGTATAAATCTATCTTTGATTTTTCTATAGAATTATTTCTTCTTATTTAAGTAAGTTGAGCTAGAGCCTTATTTAACAAGTCAAATTCTTTGAATCCTTAAATGGTAGATAGTAGTTCAGCGATTTCCTTAACTATTAGGGTTGACTCAATTTTCTCAAATAGAATTTGGGCAATATAATAACTGATAGAGATCTTAAGTAGTGTCTAAATAATGAGGATAATGATTTTTTCTATATAATCTTCATATATGATTCCTCCTTCTACTGAGAGACCTTTAATTACTAAGCTGCTACAACAGCATATCCTTCCAACATATCCTTCAGGAATTTGAATACTGATTTCTGTATAAATCTGCTTAACTTCTTGGTTAGAAACAGTAGCTTCTTTAGCTATATATAGATCATATCTAGCTGCTTTTTGGCTTTCTTTGGTTGGGGCCATAGCTGTTATCTTTAACTTGATAAAGTCTAGTATCTTGGTAGTCAGATTGTTGAGGTGATGCAGAGTGGTGATAGTTGCTCAAATTGTAGTTTGGAGTTTTTAGTTAGAACAGACACTAGTCATATATCCTGTCTTTCAGCAATAGAAGTATACTCTACTTCTTTTGAGTTTGTTTCTTTCTCCTTTGATGAGTTTTTTGAAGGTACTTGGCTGGATGGGTTCAGGATTTCAGAGTGTCTAAGAGGTAGATAGAGGGAGCTCTAGATGTTTCATACTTGAGTTCTTCTTTCTTAGTCTATGACTTTTCCTTATTGCAAAATTATTTTTGAGGCATAATTGGTCCAGCTGTTAGGATTCACTAGACTATGGTCTTGATTCTTACCAAATACTATTGTTAGTAATTACAACCAACTGGACATTCTTATTCTTAGATCTTTCTTATGAGTCATTCTGATAGTATATTGAATAAATAGTCTGCTCTTGTAATATTTCATACTTTGTCATTAGTGATATATCTTAGACCAATAGTGTTCAGGAGTAACTCAAGGTTTATATAAAAGGTTTCAAATTCCTCTTTGTTATATATATTAAATTTAAGATTATGGAGTTTAACTTGCGATTCAGTAATCAGAGTTTCATTATAATATTAGGCAATGATGAGTTGTTTGAGTTCAGAAGCTGCAGAGTAGTCTCTATATTCAGAGGCATTATTTGCTATATTTTGGGCAATAGCTACAGATTGGGTTTTCTATATGAAGAGTTTTTCTAGAAAGGTTTGCCACTATTCTTTAGCAGATCCTTGGAAGAATATAACAACTTAGTAGATATAAGCTATGATAGTAGCAAAGAGTTGTTTGATAGTGTGGTCTTAGTTGTTCATTAGGAGGTAGTCAGCAACTCACTCATTGGTCTATTGATTGTTGAAATCTACTATATTAAAAAAGCTTTGGACTTCTTGTATAGTGCTATTAAAGGTAGGTAGGCTCAGGCTTTTAGTTGGTTAGTCTGTTCAGCTAGAACAGTAATAGTTGCTACTATTATAGCTATCTAGACTGTGAGGTCTAAGATTTATTAGTTTGTCATATTGTTTACTAGAAGCAGTTATATTACTAATAATAGGGTTACTGATATAACTTGAGATACTGGTGCAAAAAATGTGATAGTATTCTTTGAGTCTGTATGAGTTGTTAGAGTAACTGTTATGGATCTGGTATAAAGGCTTAATAGATAACTATCTGTTGTTCTGTAGATATATTTTGTCCTAAGGTATACATATATGTCTCCTTTAGTAGTATATCTAGGATTGAATTCAGTGAGATACTCCTCCTTCTCTTTACTTTGGTCTTTGTGTAGCTGAGCTTGTTTAGTATTAAAGTAGATAATATTATTTATATATAGATTTCAGATTGGCTTAAATCAAAAGCTGGTTCTGGTTCAGCTTCAGGTTCAAATAGAGTTCTAGCTGAGCCTGCTTCTAGCTCAGGGTCTGATTGTTGATGAAGGGTTTCTCTGGCTTCATCTTTAAGAATATAGTAGATCTTGCAATTTCAGAAATAGTAGTATAGAGCAGTCTTAGTTATAGTATAGTAATAGTTGATAGAGTTGAGCCACTTGGCTATAGAGGCTTGGGCTTTATGAGGAACTAGACTAGAAAGATAGCTGCTGGTTGTCCTAAATTACTTAGATTTGTAGAGCTTATAAAACACTTTTTGAGGAGAGTATAGAAGGCTTCAATAAGTCCTTCTTCATCTTGACTTGTAGGGTATAGAGTAAGGAGTTTAGTAAATCAAGTTTCATCTATCTGCTAATTTAATTAAAGTACTTCTTTATATATATGAAGCTTGTCTCACTTGTTGTAAGCATAGAGGTCTAATTGTACATATATATTAGATTCAATTCACTCTAAATTATCAGATAGTTCAGAATAAATTTCAATTCAGTGGTTGGGCTTTATATCAACTTGTAGAAATTTCTATTGAGAGTTATAGCTGGGTGAGGAAGTGTCTTGAAGCAGAATTGGATTGTAAACTACTACTACCAAGTTGTAAGAGAGTACTTTGTTATAGTACTATTATATAATTTCTAGAAGATATTTCTTGAAGTTCTAGATATTTTGAAAGACTATATTCTTAAGGTCAAGATCAGTTTCATATAGAGTATATTCTCTATACTTATTGATTTCAAGATTGGATTAACATCTCAACCAAAGTCCTTTCTTGAACTTGTTCTGGATGTTTGTAATTTTTTATATTTTAGAAAGTTTAAGCAACTATATAAGACTAACTTAGTTGAATCAGTATATTGCTACAGACAATATCTGATTAAGAAATTTCTGAATCTTGGTTAGGAGTAGGACCTAATATAGTATAAATTTATATAAGAGTAGTTTGTAGGTTATTAAATAGATTTATTCACTATTTATAATATTGCTATTGACTAATACTAAGAGTAGTATTCTTAGCAGTATTCTTGTCTATTTATATTCGAGTTTCTGAGATCTGGAAGAGAGGATATTTATACTAATAGAATGCTATCTGAACTATACTAAATATGAGTATAGTATTTTAATGCTTGATAAGTCAGAATACAATTACATAGTACAAATATGAACTAATATATCAAGAGATTGACTAATTACTGAGTCAGTATATAGTTATATAGTATAAGGCAAAGCTATTTATAAGTTTAGATACTATATAGATACTCTTTGATAAGATTACCATCAATGATATTATCTCTGATAAAGTAGTTATCTAGAAAGAGTGGTTCTTGAATTATATCTCTCTATTTATTTATATAGTAATATATTGGAATCAGATCACTATACTATAGAATAGTATTATCTGTCTTATAGGCTGGATATAGTATTTATAGATAGAAAAGGGGTGTATTATCTTTGCTTTCATCAGATTTGCTATCAGTAGATTATAGTACTATATATTGTAAGGTTGTAGTAACTGGTAGCTGTTCTTTATATTGCTCATATATACTTAGAAGATAGAGTTATTAGTTCTATCTTGAGGGTTATCTAGAGGTACAGGTTGTATTCTCTGGTCTCTTTATTATAGTTGAAGTAGTTAGGTATAAATGCAGATTAGTACTTGTACCAGTGATAATTATCTAGTACTCCCAAATGAATTGAATCAATTTGAATCAAATTGAGAATCCAATTAAAACCCTATTTTTGAAATATAATAACTTATCTAAATTCAATGATCTTTAGCTTGTTAGATTCCCCTATATAAGAGGAATCTAACAAGCTAAATATTATTGAATTGGGATGTATATTCATCAAGTTATTACATTTTGAAAAATAGAGTTTAAATCAGACCTCAAATTGAATTAGCCTTTAATTTGATTCAAATCAAATTGAATTGGACCTTTTATTTGATTCATTGAGAGTATTATCATTATCTCAATAAATCTTGTAAATAGTTATGAACTGTTATAAGTCTATTGGCAAAATTGGTGAGGTGATCAGAGTTGACAGAGATCCTTAGCTAGAGGTTATATTGGTGTCAGAAGAATTATTGTCTTCTGCTTCATTATTGTCAAACTAGACTATATTATAGATATCCTTCATAGTGTATACAACTTAAGGCATTTGCAGAATATAGTCATCTGGGTATGGAAAGAGTCTGTTGATAGTTTGAGTATACTTAATATATTTGTGATTGAGTTCTTACACTATGTCATCAATTTGGCCATAGGTCAGAGTAGTAATTATTTCAATAGTAGTAACTCAAAGGTAATAAATAAAGATACTATACTTATAAAAGAGTTTTTAGTATTTATGAGCAATGAGTTTCTAGTATTAAGATATTTTAATAATATCTGTATTATAGTAGTGATTAATAATATCTTTCAGGAGGTGGTCAATTTGGTAGTAGCTTGAGATTTGTCTGATTCAGTGGGCTTCATTAAGCATATTTATATTATTCCATCAGCTCTTACAAAATAGAGAGGTGCTAAGCTATAGATATTTATAAGAGGCAGAAGTACTATGGCTTGGTTGGCAATGATATTCCAAATATCAGTATAGATATAGTTATAGACTTCAGTAGTCACATTTGAATATATTGTAATAGTGACCTCAGAATGATGACATCAGTACAAAAGACAGCTTTTTCTCACAAGCCACCAGATCAGAGTACAAGGAGATCATATGGCATATGAGATGAGCAATGATGACCAACTGTGAGTCATTGTAATTACAGTATAAGTATCTTGAGGAATATAAAAGAAGGATCAAGGAACCACAGTAGCAGCAACCAACAAGACCCACCAATCCCAAAATAGCTCAAAGACTTACTACAAACAAAATGCCTGCTGTCTGCCAAACCTCAAGGTTAAGGAATCACCAAGGCATCTCAGTCGAGGAAAGGATGTTCTAAGACATCAGAAGAGCCATGAGGACCCAGTCAAGAAGGACTTCTAGTGTCAACCTGGGTACTGCAGATCTCTATCACTTTATCCTCTACTGCCATAAAATGGAAACAAGGATCACCATTGCTACCAAATACCTCCAAATGTAGCAGGAGTACAAAATAGAAAACCTCCTCTACCAGGAGTTCCCACAGGTCAGTACTCAAGAGCTACAAGATGCCACTTCCATAGATATACACAAAACAAGGACAGTTAAGAAGATCCATCAGATCTTCAGGCATGCACTATGGTTGATCCCCAACTTGGAGTATATTAGAGTCTCAGATTTCAGAGATCTGTCATCCTGCTATATCAATGTACTAGAAGCCAGGGTGGCCACAGAAGCCCAGTCCACTATCACTCTCAATAGTGATGAAGTAGAAGACTTCTGGTACCCCATCCTCCAGGACAACCCAGACCAATTCCTGCAAGAATTGATCTCAGTATTCCAAGGCCCAAGCATCCAGGTTAGACCTCCCCAAGACCCTACATTTGTCCCTTATTTTGTGGAAGAGAACCTCATAGATTGGAGAGCCCCCGATTTCTCTGCCACCGAACATGATGACATCATTGGTGATGATGTCATCCCGCATGATATCGAAGCATGTGAAATATGCAATATATGTGAGATGTGTGACCTGCACAATGATGAATTCATGGACCTCATCTCCTTCAAAGATATCCTGACCTCTGATGATGAGGATGAAGCCCCAATGGTCCTGAACTTTCTGCTCTAAGTTCTTTGTTATACTGAATAATACCAGCACCAGTATTCTGAGGTAACGCAAAATTGTTCCAGCACCAGTATTCTGATGTGACACTGAATTATACCAGCATTCTGAACCTGTACAACCATCAGTACCGACCCTGGAACTTAGTAGTTTTAGTTATTAGAATTTATATTTAGCTTTATATCTTAGCAATCATTGAATTATATTTTGTATAAATACCCCTCTTATTTCCTCTGAAATAGAGTCAGTTCCAGTTTCACTTACACACACTTCCTTGCAAGCAATCTAAGAGATAACAAGACAGTTTAAAGATAAGAAGTTTGAGGACTATAAGACCTTGGAAAGGCACTCCAATAAGACCTTGCTTATAACAAACTTGAGTTCGTTTAAGAGATATATCTTGAAGAGAATCTGGTATATTTGAAGGACTCAGCGACCACTACATGACAACTTGGTGCCCATTGGCTGGTGATTCAAGACAAATCTCTCACTTTCAAGCTGAAAAACGAATAACCCCACAACAACTATCCTGACTATAAGAGTCACTCCTGTAAGAATTCAAGATAAGATGGAAATGCATCCCCCCACATTCTATAAATATACTACTGAAGAGTCAATCCTGACCTTCATTGAAGACTTTGAACAATTCGCTGCCATACGAGCCCTTGGTGTGGATGCTCAATTGGCCCTTCTACCAGTTAGCCTCAGAGGACCTGCCAGAGACAAGTTCAATGCAGCCACCATTGCTGATACTGGTGCAGCCAAACTTGCCAACATGAAGGCCTTTCTCAGAACAATATATTATACTGAAGAGATCAAGCAAGCTCTCAAGGATCAACTCAATACTATCTGTCAGGGACTTAGTGAAGATCCCAACTCATTCTATACCCGAATCTGCCATCAGATTGTCTTGGCTGGCTATGATGACCACCTCAAGGAACAAATAGTGGATTCAACCTTCCTCAAAGGTGTTCACCCTGAAATTGCCCTAGCAATCTGGTCTAGCCCAGCTGCACTGACCCTTGATCAGAAAGTGATCTTTGCACAGAGATATTGGACTGCCAGATATCCTGCTGAATACTCAATGGAGAAAATAACTGGCATCAAGATGGAGCCATCAAAGCCAACTAGTATCATACCTGCCACAGTGGTAAACAGACAACCAACCCCACCTACCCTTAAGACAGCCAAAGCTGACCCAGTGGAAGAACTTGCCAAGCAGTTTGCCAAGATGACTGCACACCTTGGTGATGTTGTTAGAGAAGTCCAAAGTGCCAACAGGAGATCAGTGCAGAGATTTGCAGCTGCTACAGAAGAACACAATATCACATACTTCAGATGTGGAGAAGAAGGCCACTATGCAAAGAGTTGCATGACCAAAATGAGACACAAAGCCCAACCAAGCAATGCTAGCAGAACTAGAGAACAAACTAATGCAGTAGTCATTGAGGAGATTGGTGATACTGATGATGAAGAATACTACAAGGAGCTTGAAATCTACCCTACTACTGAAGGTACAAAAACCTGGTCCAAGCCCTATGACAAGAAGAGCAACAGCAAGCCAGTTGGAAGACCAAAGAAGACCCCAGCTATCACTATTCAAAGTAAGACCCAACCCAAGGAGATTGATCAAGACATGGAGTTAGATGAAGCTACCTGCCAAATCATTGAAGGCACTACTCCAGTCTCAGGAGAAAGTGAAAGCAAGAAGGAACAGAAGCTGTGCAAGACCAAGATCCATCAGTATGATATCTACAAGGACCTCAAGGAACAGAAGGTCAATGCCACTTTGGGACAACTAGCTGAAGTCCCTGCCTTCAGACAGCAGTTGAGAGTAGGACTTGCAACTACTGCCAAGAATCAAGAGTACAAGATAGTAGAAGCTCACAATGTACAGGAAGAATCCAAGAACTCAGGTGAAGAATCTGAAGACCAGTACAAGACATCAACCTATACCCCATACCAGATTGAAGACTGTATCTTTGATGCCATCATTGATACTGGTGCTGGAGGATGCCTCATGAGCAAGAAGGCAATTGACTGCCTAGGCTGGGACATTGAAGAGTCCACCAAGATGGTCTATGTCACAGCAGATGGTACATGAGCTACCCCCCTTGGCAAAATCCGAGAAGTCCCCATCAAGATAGGAGGAGCTACTATTCCAATAGATGTGATTGTTACAAGCACCATCAACTATGACATCCTCATTGACAACCAATGGCTTCACAAGGCCAAGGCCATCATTGACCTCAATGCCCAGAAGATACAGATCAACTACAGAGGAAGAAAGGTATGAGTCTCTATCAATGTCTACAAAGGAGTTCTACCAGACATGGAGGAAGGAGATGAAGAGAACACAGAGGTCTTCATGCACTTGGTAAACAAGAATAAGAACAAGACACCCAAGCTCACAGATGAGCAGTGGTACAATAAGATCATTGATGGCTATGCCCCTCAAGGAAGATGCCCCCACAGTACTAGGATGTACTGCTCTGAACACCTGAATGACTGCTGGTCCTGTATCAGTGAAGTCAGGAAAATCCGCCAACAGAAACATGAGCAAGATGCCTCCAAAGCAAAAAGGAAAGCTGAAGAAGATGACCAGCCCCCAGAACTTCCTGCTAATAGCAATGATGAGGAGGAACAAGAATCAGATATCACCCTCAAGGTCAAGAAGTTTCACCCCAAAGCCAAGATCTCAGAATACAAGACTGAAGGAGCCATAGGAATAGACCTTGCCAGCTACCCTCAAACCACAGACCACCACCTTACTTGGTACTGGAATTGGAGTCAAGCTGCCAGAGGACCATGCTGGAATTATCAAGACCAGGAGCAGTCTGACCAAAAGTGAAATCTTAGTTAAAGGAGGAGTAATTGACCCTGCAAGATCTTTCTTATAGTCAGAAATTACAACCACACCACTCCCTTCGAAGTCAAGAAGCATGACAGGATTGGCTAGATACTGATCTATGAAATTAAGCCCAAGATCATTGAAGCCATCAAACTCATCAAGACTAAGAAAGGAGAACAAGGCTTTAGATCTACTGGAAGAGGAGCCTATGCTGCCACTAAGATTACTGAACTTGAGTACAAAAAAGACAAGGACGAGAACAAGCACACATAACCATTGGAGAAAACTTTCCCCTGGAGGAACAACTCTCAAGATCCTGCACCAGAATGAAGGAGTACTTGCTACAGACTTTAGGGATATCCACAATCAAGAACCCAAGTACTACTATAAAGTTGACACTGGTGATACCAAGCCCATCTACCAGAAAGCCAGACCCATACCACCTGCCTACAGAGAATGGCTGCAAGCAGAACTCAAGGAAATGGAAGAAGCCGGAATCATCAAGCAAGCTATCAGCCCCTGGGCCTCACCCATTGTCCTTGCCCCGAAGAAAGGAAGCAAGCCTGGAGAGTTTGCACCAAGACTCTGCATTGACTACAGGAAGCTCAATGTCATCACCAAGAAGGATAGGCAGCCCTTACCAAATATTCAAGAAATCCTTACCACCCTTGAAAGTGAAGCCAAATACTACACCACCTTGGATCTGTTCTCAGGCTTCCATCAGATAGGTCTCACACAAGATGCCAGTGAGAAATCAGCCTTCATTACACCTGATGCCACCTATATCTACCTACAAATACCATTTGGAATGTGCAATGCCCCAGCAAGTTTCCAGCAAATGATGAATAGAGTCTTCAGCAATGAGATTGGAAAATAGCTCTTTGTCTATGTTGATGATGTAATCATCTTCAGCAACACTGCACAGGAACATGTCAATCACATACAGCTAGCCCTCAAGAAGCTCAAGAAGCCTGGTCTCTATATCAAGCCTAAGAAATGCAAGTTTGTAGCTCAAGAAATTGCCTATCTAGGACACCTTATCAACCAGACCAGAATCCACACAGACCCCATAAATATTGAGGCTGTTGCAGCCTACCCGAGACCCAGAACAACCACAGAAGTCTATGCCTTCCTTGGACTGGCCAGCTACTATAGAAGGTTCATCAAAGGATATTCCAACATTGCACATCTATCTCTGAGCTACTGAAGAAGGAAACCAAATTCAAATGGACCAAGGAGCACTAAGAAACCTTCAATGAACTCAAGACCAAGTTGACCCAAGCACCTATCCTCCGAAGACCAGACTGGAACCTAGAATTCATCCTGCAGACAGATGCAAGTGCTATAGAACTTGGAGCAGTCCTAGCTCAGAAGAAAGATGGACATGAATATGTCATCTCCTATGCAAGCCGAGATACCCATGGAGCAGAACCAAACTACAAGTCATGCAAGCTCAAATACTTAGCAGTAGTTTGGGCAGTAGACAAGTTCCACTACTACCTAGCCAGGAAACACTTCACCATTCAAACAGACCATTCCACTCTTGCCTGGCTATTCCACACTCTGAACCCCAAAGAAATATATGCTAGATGGATCTACAGGCTGTAAGAGTATGACTGTACTGTCTAGTACTGCTCAGGAAAGACCAACACCAATACCGATGCACTCTCAAGGACATCCCGAAATATCCCCATCAAGACTATTCAACATGAATAAGGAGCTATACTATGGATTAATCAGCTACCTTGGGCAGCAGAAGATGCCCAACCACCTCGAACCCTGGACAATCACCATTATCAACCAGACTTGGAAACAGTTTGAACTAGACAACACTACACTCAGAAAAGGAGGAAAGCCAGTAATACCCGAACACAAGAAGTATCAAGTAATGAAGGAAGTATATGAGCAAGGACACTTAGGAGGAACCAACACATATGACAAAGCAAGAAGAAACATATAGTGGCCCAAGATGGAAGAAGACTTGCGCCAATTTGTCAAAGGGTGTGACAAGTGCCAAAAACAAAAACAAGATCAGCAAGACCAGGCATCCAGGTCATCAAGAATTGAGCCTATCCCCTTCCACCACATTGCAATGGATATCATTGGGCCACTACCAGTAACAATATCAGGAAACCACTATATTATAGTTATTGTAGACCTCTTCACCAAATGGATAGAGGCAGGAGCATTACAAGAAGCCAATGCCCTCTCTATAGCTAACTTCCGGCATCAAGAAATCATCTGCCACTACAAGACACCAAAGCAAATCACAACAGACCATGGCACAGAATTGTCAATGTATTCTATGAGATAATGTATCAGAAATACAAGATCCAGCATATCAAGACCACCACATACCACCCTCAAGGAAATGGACAAACAGAGAGAACCAACAAGAGCCTCAAGAACATCCTAGCGAAGATCTCAGAGACATATGAGAATTGGGATAACTATCTCCCAACCATCCTCTCTATCCTATAAGACATATAGTCACAGAGCACACACTTTACCCCAAGAGAGCTGCTCTTCAGAGAAGAAGATTCTGATGGAATCTTAGCCACAAATCTAGACCTAACTTAGAGATGGATTGATGCAGAAATCCAAAGACTACACCAAATCAGGAAGAAGGCTGAAGATTACATCACTAAGTCACAAGCACTGATAAAGAAGAATACAGAAAAGAATCACAAGGCCTTAGAACCCCTGAATCAGAGAAAAGGTTCTACTGTATCGAAATATAGTAGAAGCCTCATGGTTGCGAAAACTGGAGCCCAAATGGGAAGGACCCTTCTATGTGCAAGATATCAAGGGAACCACCTTCTGGCTTAGAAAAATCTCAGGGACTATACTGCCTACCACAGTACATAGGACCAGACTCAAGAAGTACCACAAACCTATATAAGAGAAGCAAAATGTGATGACTGCCTGCGAGGTTCTAGTCCACAAATCATAACAGCATGTCCCATGACCAGCAGACTATCTGTCTGGACCATTCTCTAAGAGATATGACACTGGCAACTACTCATCCATGAGACTTTCAAAGTCAGAGGAGTTCAAACCATCAACTGATTGGTCAAGATCAGAATCAGGCCCTTGCTCTATATGAAGAGAGCGACCCTTCACCATCATGCCAAAATACAAAAGGAAGATACCAGCCCATAAACACCACTTTTTGACCCCTTACCAGAGGTTATGGAATCAGCAAATTTTTCAGGACTGGACCAATGAATAAGGACACTCAAGAAGATCCTTATTCAGAAGGAAGATGTAACAGTGACCTCAAAATGATAACATCAGCACAGAAGACAGCTTTTCCTCACAAGCTACCAGATCGGAGCACAAGGAGATCATATGGCATATGAGATGAGCAATGATGACCAACTGTGAGTCATTGTGACCACAGTATGAGTATCTTGAGGAATATAAAAGAAGGATCAAGGAACCACAGTAGCAGCAATCAACAAGACCCACCAATCCCAAAATAGCTCAAAGACTTATTATAAACAAAATATCTGCTGCCCACCAAACCTCAAGGTCAAGGAATCACCAAGGCATCTCAGTTGAGGAAAGGATGTTCCAAGACATCAGAAGAGCCATGAGGACCTGCTCAAGAAGGACTCCTCATATCAACCTGGGTACTGCAGATCCCTATCACTTTATCCTCTATCACCATGAAATGGAAACAAGGATCACCATTGCTACTGAATGCCTCCAAATATAGCAGGAGTACAAAATAGGAAACCTCCTCTGCTGGGAGTTCCTACAGGCCAGTACTCAAGAGCTACAAGATGCCACTCCCATGGATATATACGAAACAAGGACAGCTAAGAAGATCCATCAGATCTTCAGGCATGCACCATGGTCGATCCCCAACTTGGAGTATGTTAGAGTCTCAGATTTCAGAGACCTGTCATCCTGCCATATCAATGCACTAGAAGCCAGGGTGGCCACAGAAGCCCAGTGCACTATCATCCTCAATAGTGATAAAGTAGAAGACTTCTGGTACCCCATCCTCCAGGACAACCCAGACCAATTCCTGTAAGGATTGATCTCAGTATTCCAAGGCCCAAGCATCTAGGTTAGACCTCCCCAAGACCCTACATTTGTCCCTTATTTTGTGGAAGAAAACCTCATAGATTGGAGAGCCCCCAATTTCCCCACTGTCAAATGTAATGACATCATCGGTGATGATGTCATCCTGCATGACATTGAAGTACATGAAATGTACAACATATATGAGATGCACAACCTACACAATGATGAATTCGCAGACCTCATCTTCTTCGAAGATATCCTGACCTCTGATGATGAGGATGAAGCCTCCGTGGTCCTGAACTTTCTGCTCTAAGTTCTTTGTTACACTGAATAATGCCAGTACTGGCATTCTGAGGTGACGTGAAATTATTCCAGCACCAGTATTCTGATGTGATATTGAATTATACCAGTATCCTGAACCTGTATAACCATCAGTGCCGACTCTAAAACTCAGTAGTTTTAGTTATTGGAATTTATATTTAGCTTGATATCTTAGCAACTATTGAATTATATTTTGTATAAATATCTCTCTTATTTCCTCTGAAATAAAGTCAGTTCTGGTTTCACTTATACACACTTTTTTGCAAGCAATCTAAGAGATAATAAGACAGTTTAAAGACAAGAAGTTTGAGGACTATAAGATCTTGGGAAGGCACTCCAATAAGAACTTGCTTAAAACAAACTTGAGTTAGTCTAAGAGATACACCTTGAAGAGAATCTGGCATATTTGAAGGACTCAGCAACCACTACGTGACAATATATTTGAGAGTTATAGTTGTGGTTTTAGTTTATTGTGGTTCTTTATTTTAGTATATCTTTTTTTTTTTTTTTTTTTTTTTTTTTTTTTTTTTTTTTTTTTT
>RBNI01001457.1:0-22365 GCA_003990745.1 Jimgerdemannia flammicorona | reverse complement strand
TTTTCAAATTTATTTTATTTAAATCTTTCAGTTTTTTTTTTTATCAATTTTATATATTATTTCTAGATTTTTACTATAACAGTTAAATTTCAATTTTTTGGAAACTGATATAAAATTTTATAATTTTCAGACAGTATTGTTTTTTTTTTTTTTTACAATTAAAATATCTATTTTTACCTCTGTATTTGCTCTCTTAAATACTCTTTTGAGTAAAGAAATATCAGTAATTATCCTATATTTTATTAAATATTCTTTTAGTATTTCAGAGTTTGATTATTTAAGTAACCTGTAAGAGAATTACTTGTTAGAGTAACTGTTATATAGTTCTGGAAGGGTTTTCTGGAAGTTCTGAATATTCTAGAAGACCATTTTCTTAAGGTCAAGATCAATTTCATATGGAGTATGTCCTCTATACTTATTGATTTCAAGTTTAGATTGACATCTCAACCAAAGTCCTTTTTTGGACTAGTTTTAGATATTCAGGATTTTCTGTATTTCAGAAATCTTAAAAAACTAAGACCAGCTTAGTTGAATTGGTGTATCACTGCAGACAATACCTAATTAGGAAATTTCATGATAGAGTTAAGAGTGAGACCTAATAGAGAGTGAATTTACTTAAGAGTAGTTTGTGGGTTATTAAATAGGTTTATTCACTATTTATGATATTGCTATACTAGGAGTAGTTATATAAAGGGGTATTGTTGGAAAGTACTCAGAAGTTGTGTTCAGAATGTTCAAGTATTCAAGTCTGAGATTCTGAGGTCTGGGGTAGGGGTATTTATACTAGTGAGGGACTATCTAGACTACATATGCTAAATATAGATATAGTACTTTAGTGCTTTGCTGAGTTGGAATGCAGTCACATAGTACAAGTGTGATCTGACATATCAAGAGATTATCTGACTGCTGAGTCAGTTTACAGTCATGTTATATAAAGCTAACCTAACTATACTATGACTGCTAAGCTATCTATAGATTTAGATACTGTCTGGGTAGTCTTCAATGATATCACTATCAATGACATTATCTCTGATGAAGTAGTTATCTAGGAACAGTTGTTTGCAGATTAATTCTCCTTATTCACTGAGGTAATAATATATTAGGACTTCATCACTATCCCACAGAATAGCATTATCTGTCTCATATGCTAGGTAAGACATTGGTGAGTAAAGGAGAGATATATCATCCTTGCTTTCATCATATTTGCTGTCTACATATCTCCTATAAGTTACAGTACTATGAGTTGCTAGATTGTAGTAAGCTGGTGACTGTGATTCATGTTGCTCATACTCAGGTAGTAGAGTTGTTGGTTCACTTTTAAGAGTTATCTAGAGGTACAAGTTGTGTTCTTTAGTCTCTTCATTATAGTTGAAGTAATCAGGAGTAAATGTGAGTTGGTACTCATGCCAGTGGTCATTGTTCCAATAAGTTTTGTAGGTATTATGAACTGTTGTAAGTTTATTGGCAAGGTTGGCAGTATGATCAGAGTTGGCAGGGATCCTTGGCTTGAGATCATGTCAGCATCAGAGGGATCATTATCTTCTGCTTCATCTTTATCAAATCAAATTATATTTTAGATGTTCTTCACAGTATATCCAACTTGAGGCATTTGTAGAATATAGTTGTTGGGGTGCAGAAAGGTTCTGTCTGTAGTCTAGATATACTCCAGGTACTTGTGGTTGAGTTCTTGTATCATATCATCTATTTGGCCATAAGATAGAGTAGTAATCATTTTGGTGGTAGTAACTTGGAGGTAGAGAATAACAGTACTATACTTGTAGAAGAGTTCTTGATGTTTGCAGGCAATGAGTTTCTGGTATTGAGACATCTGAGTGATATCTGTATCATGATGGCATTTGATCATGTCTTCTAGAAGACAGCTGATCTGGTAGTAGCTGGAGATTTGTCCAATTCAGTGAGCTTCACTAAGTATGTTCAGCACATTCTATCAGGCTTCTATAAAGTAAAGAAGTTGTAAGAGGGTTGCTTTTTAAGATAACCATTATGTAGTTCTGGAAGAGTTTTTTTGGAAGTTCTGGATATTCTGGAAGACTATTTTCTTATGGTCAAGATCAATTTCATATGGAGTACATCCTCTACACTTATTGATTTCAAGATCAGATTGATGTCTCAACCCAAGTCCTTTTTTGAACTAGTTTTAGATATTCAGGATTTTCCATATTTCAGGAAGTTTAAGAAACTAAGACCAGCTTAGTTGAATTGACATATCACTGCAGACAATACCCAATTAGGAAATTTCATGATGGGGTTAGGAGTGGGACCTAATAGGGAGCAGATTTACTTAAGAGTGATTTGTGAGTTATTAAATAGGTTTATTTATTATTCATGATATTGCTATACTAGGGATAGTTGTGTGAAGGGATATTGTGGAGAAGTGTTCAGGAGTTGTGTTTGGATTGTTCAAGTCTGAGATTCTGAGGAGGGGGTATTTATACTAGTGAGGGTATAAGAGGGTTGCTTTTTAGGGTAACCATTATGTAGTTCTAGAAGGATTTTCTGGAAGTTCTGGATATTCTGAGAGACCATTTTCTTATGGTCAAGATCAATTTCGTATGGAGTATGTCCTCTATGCTTATTGATTTCAAGATCAGGTTGATGTCTCAACCAAAGTCCTTTCTTTGACTAGTTCTAGATGTTCAGGATTTTCTATATTTCAGGAAGTTCAAGAAACTAAGACCAGCTTAGTTGAATTGGTATATCGCTGCAGACAATACCCAATTAGGAAATTTCATGATGGGGTTAGGAGTGGGACCTAATAGGGAGCAGATTTACTTAAGAGTAGTTTGTGGGTTATTAAATAGGTTTATTCGCTATTCATGATATTGCTATACTAGGAGTAGTTGTGTGAAGGGATATTGTGGGGAAGTGCTCAGGAGTTGTGTTTGGATTGTTCAGGTCTGAGATTCTGAGGTCTGGGGGAGGGGGTATTTATACTAATGAGGGGCTATCTGGACTATGCTAGATATGGATGTAGCACTAAGTGCTTTGCTGAGTCAGAATGCAGTCATATAGTACAAGAGTGATCTAACTATACTATGACTGCTAACCTATTTATGGTTTTTAGATACTGTCTGGATAGTCTTTGATGACATCACCATCGATTGCTTCATCTCTGATGAAGTAGTCATCTAGGAAAAGTGATTCATGAATTACTTCTCCTTGTTCACTGAGGTAGTAATACATTGGAACTTCATCTCTGTCCCACAGGATAGCATCGTCTGTCTCATATGCTGGATAAGGTGTTGGTGGGCAAAGAAGTGGTGCATCATTTTCGCTTTCATCAGATTCACTATCTGCATACCTTCTATAGGTTACAGCACTATGAGTTGTGGGGTTGTAGTAAGCTGGCGGCTGTAGTTCATGTTGCTCATACTCGGGTGGTGGAGTGGTTGGTTCAACTTCAAGAGTTGTCTGAAGATACAGATTGTGTTCTCCAGTCTCTTCATTATAGTTGAAATAATTGGGGATGAATGTAGATTAATATTTGTGCCAGTGGTCATTGTCTCAATAAGTCTCATATGTGGTTATAAACTATTGTAAGTTCATTGGCAAGGTTGGCAGTATGATCAGAGTTGGTAGAGATCCTTGGCTTGAGGTTATGTCAGCGTCAGAGGGATTGTTGTCTTCTGCTTCATCTTCATCAAATTGGATTATATCATAGACATCCTTCATGGCATATCCGACTTGGAGCATTTGCAGGATGTGGTTGTCAGAGTGTGGGAAGGTTCTATCGGTAGTCTGAACATATTCGAGGTACTTGTAGTTGAGTTCTTGTATCATGTCATCGATTTGGCCATAGGACAGGGTAGCAACTATTTTGCTAGTAGTAACTCAGAGGCAGGGAATAAAGGTACTATACTCATAGAAGAGTTCTCAGTGTTTGCAGGCGATGAGCTTCTGGTGTTGAGACATTTGGATAATGTCTATATCATGGTAGTGTTTGACTATGTCTTCCAGGAGGCGGCCAATCTGGTAGTAGCTTGAGATTTGTCCAATCTGGTGGGCCTCATTAAGCATGTTTAGGGCATTCCATCGGTGTAAGAGGGTTGTTTTTTAGGGTAACCATTACATAGTTCTGGAAGGGTTTTCTGGAAGTTCTGGTTATTCTGGAAGACTGTTTCCTTATGGTCAAGATCAATTTCGTATGGAGTACATCCTCTACGCTTATTGATTTCAAGATCGGGTTGATGTCTCAACCAAAGTTCTTTCTTTGGACTAGTTCTGGATGTTCAGGATTTTCCATATTTCAGAAAGTTCGAGAAACTAAGACCAGCTTAGTTGAATTGGTGTATTGCTGCAGACAATACCCAATTAGGAAATTTCGTGATGGAGTTAGGAGTAGGACCTAACGGGGAGTAGATTTACTTAAGAGTGGTTTGTGGGTTATTAAATAGATTTATTCACTATTCATGATATTGCTATGCTAGGAGTAGTTGTGTGAGGGGATATTGTGGGGAAGTGCTCAGAAGTTGTATTCAGATTGTTCAGGTCTGAGATTCTGAGGTCTGGGGGAGGGGATATTTATACTAGTGAGGGGCTATCTGAACTATGCTAAATATGGATGTAGCACTAAGTGCTTTACTGAGTCAGAATGCAGTCACATAGTACAAGTGTGATCTGATATGTCAAGAGATCATCTGACTGCTGAGTCAGTTCACAGTCACATCATATAAGGCTAATCTAACTATACTATGACTGCTAACCTATTTATGGTTTTAGGTACTGTCTGGATAGTCTTCGATGACATCACCATCGATTGCTTCATCTCTGATGAAGTAGTCATCTAGGAAAAGTAGTTCATGGATTACTTCTCCTTGTTCACTGAGGTAGTAATACATTGGAACTTCATCTCCATCCCACAGGATAGCATCGTCTGTCTCATATGCTGGATAAGGTATTGGTGGACGAAGAAGTGGTGCATCATTTTTGCTTTCAGTAGATTCACTGTCTGCATACCTTCTATAGGTTACAGCACTATGAGTCATGGGGTTGTAGTAAGCTGGTAGCTGTGGTTCATGTTGCTCATACTCGGGTGGTGGAGTAGTTGGTTCAACTTCGAGAGTTGTCTGAAGGTATAGGTTGTATTCTCCGGTCTCTTCATTGTAGTTGAAGTAATTGGGGGTGAATGTAGGTTAGTATTCATACCAGTGTTCATTGTCCTAATAAGTCTCATATGTGGTTATAAACTGTTGTAAGTTCATCGGCAAGATTGGCAGTATGATCAGGGTTGGTAGAGATCCTTGGCTTGAGGTCATGTCAGTGTTGGAAGGATCATTGTCTTCTGCTTTGTCTTCATCGAAGTTGATTATATCATAGATGTCCTTCATAGTATATCCAACTTGGGGCATTTGCAGGATGTGGTCATTGGGGTGTGGGAAGGTTCTGTCTGTGGTTTCAACATACTTGAGATACTTGTGGTTGAGTTCTTGTATCATGTCATTGATTTGGCCATAGGACAGGGTAGCAACCATTTCGCTGGTAGTAACTCAGAGGCAGGGAATAAAGGTGCTGTACTCATAGAAGAGTTCTCGGTGTTTGCAGGCGATGAGCTTCTGGTGTGAGACATCTGGGTAATGTCTGTGTCATGGTGATGTTCAACCATGTCTTCCAGAAGGTGGCCGATCTGATAGTAGCTTGAGATTTGTCCAATCCAGTGGGCCTTATTAAGCATGTTCAGGGCATTCCATCAGGCTTCCATGAAGTAGAGGGGTGCTAGGCTATGGATATTCATGAGGGGCAGAGGGGGTGTAGCTTGGTTGACAATGGCATTCCAAATGTCAGCATAGATGCAGTTGTAGATCTCGGTAGTCATGTTTGTGTGTTTGGAAGTTGTAGTTGTTGTTTGTTTTGGTTCTTCTGTTTCAACACATCTCGGGGCTCGGTATATATACATTTGTTCTTGATTGGTAAGATCCTGTTTGTATGAATCTTGTATTCTGTGACTTGGTATTGACTCAGCTTTGTATGCTGTGACTTCTGTTTGACTCAGCTTTGTGATCTTGCCGGTGATTTCCAGATTTGTTCAGAGATCGCGTGTGATTTCGGTGGCTTGTTTAGAGGGTGACATATGATTTCTATAGCTTGGAGGTTGTGCACTTACAACTCTCCCCTTCTTAGCTTTTGATGTCCTCGTCGGGGCCTTCTAATTTTGTTCTAGTGTTGTTATATCATTTGGGAGGTCAAAAGTCCAGTAAAGTCCATTTTTTCAGAAAGTGGCATGCTCATAGTACAGTTGCCTAATATGTTGGATTCATACGTTAAAAGGTTGTGTGTTCAATGCCATGTGCCAGAAGTGATTCTGACATCATTCACTGCTGGAGAATTTCCTCTAAGGAATCTTCTTAAATGTCTATGTCTCGTTTCCCACCAATGGTATGGGGAGAATAGGCTGGCTTTCAGTTTTGCTATTTTTCAGAGGATCGGTATTCTTTTGTTCTTACTGAGTTCTTGATTAGGTTCATGATAATTATAATGTTCAGGAGGGTATAATATATAGTATGAACTAATAGGTGCAGGAGTGTTCAGATTTTAGTTGTTCAAGGAATCGTATTTCTGAACTAAATCGGTAGCATTCTGGAGATTGGTCTTGGGTTCCCATGTTGCATCATGGATCAGATAACCTTTCCATTTAATGAGATACTCAGGGTGGTTCTTGTGGCCATGTCTGTTGAGGATTTGTTCAACTTTGTATTCTTCCTGGTCATTAATAATGATGGGTGCAGGTGGTTTTGTAGTATGGTTCAGGAATAGCTCATCATCATTGTCATTGTATCACTTGAGACATTGGACATTGAAGACTGGGTGAATCTTAATGGTATCCAGTAGTGCCAATTTATAGGAGGTTGGAGAGACTTGTGAAATGACTTCAAATGGTCCAATGAACTTGCTGTTTAGCTTTGTAGATAGTCTGTACTTGAGGTTGTCAACTCGGTATCCTTGGGTGTCTAATAGAACTTTTTCTCCAATATCGAAAGTTTCTTCTCGGTGATGTTGGTTAACATACTGTAACTGTTATTCTTGAGCTCGCGATAAATTGTCAATTGCGATCTGGCTTAGATTATGCATTCGGAGTAAAAATTCTTCAACAGCTTCAACCGTAGAGGGTTCTTCAGTGGTTCAGATGAGTATTAGAGGAGTGTTTGGGTTTTGTCTAGTGTTGGCGAAGAATGGGGTCATTCCAAGAGAGGCTTGCTTACTGTTGTTATAGGCAAACTCGACTGCAGTGAGGTGTTCATGCCAATCATCTTGTCTGTAGGAAATATAGTTTCTTAGCATTTGTTCCAGAGTTTGGTTCATTCTTTCGGTTTGGCCATCAGTTTCAGGGTGAAAAGCTGTAGACAGTGCAAGTTTCATTCCAAGGTGTGCATGGAGGGCTTTCCAAAAATGGCTGGTGAATTTCGGGTCTCGGTCACTAACAATGATCTTAGGCAGACCATAATAGCAGAAGATATTGTCAAACAAGAGTGTAGCTATGTCTAGTGCTGTTGCAGTAGTGGTGATTGGTACAAAGTGAGCTTGTTTGCTCAGATAGTCCACAAAGACAACAATTGCATCTTTCCCATTCTTGGTTCGGGGTAGTTATACAATGAAGTTCATAGAGACTTGTTCCTAATTAGCAAATGGTACTGGGATAGGGTGGAGTAGACCAGGTTTTGCTAGTGTTGAGGACTTGTTCCATTGGCAGGCATTACAGGAAGTGATATAGGTTTTGAGCTGATCTGCCATGTGGGGCCAATAGAAGTTTTGGGAGATAACTTCGTAGCATTTATCAAATCCTAAGTGTCCAGCTGTAGGGGCATCATGACATTCAAATAAGATAGTCCTTCAGAGGTCTCAGTTGTTTGGAACATACAGTCTGTTCTTATAGTAGATAGCATTGTCCTTGAGTTGATATTGATTGTACTGGGTATGTTTGTTAGTATCATCACTGTTCAGGGTTTCTCGGAGTGCTTGAGCTTCCTTATCATCAGCACATGCTGTGATGATTTGTTCTATGATGGAGTTTGTAACCAGGGTAAGAGTTTGGATAACTTCTTCAATAGGTGGTCTGGAGATTGCATCGGCAACAATATTTTCCTTGCCAGGGTAGTACTGGATTTCGTAGTCAAAGTTGGTGAGAACTTTCATCCATCTGGCTTGCTTTCGAGAAAGGGTAGCCTGGGTCTTGATGTTGACTAATGACTTGTGGTCAGTCAATATAGTGAAGTGTGCTCCTTCTAGGTATGGTTGCCATTTGATCAGAGTGTCTACGATGGCTAACATTTCCTTCTTGTGAGTTGCATAGTTGATTTCGGCATCATTGAACTTGCGGAAGTAATAGGCCACAGGGTGTCCTTCTTGCATGAGTACTACTCCAAGAGCTAGGTCGGAGGCATCAGTAGTAACTTCATATAGTAGGGCAGGGTTTGCTGCTTGAAGTACTGGAGTGGTTATCAGGGCATCTTTCAATGCTTGAAAGGCTATGTCTTGTTTGGGTCCCCAATTTGCAAGATTGTTGAAGTCTTTCTCTTATTTCATGGTCCAGGGCTGTTCTTCTTTTTTGTTATGCTTGGTCATTTGAGTAAGGGCAGTGGCGATTTTGGCAAAGTTGGTAACAAATCGCCTGTAATAGTTTGCTAATCCCAGCAATGACTAGAGGTCTTTCAGCTTCTTAGGTCTGGGCCAATCCTTGATTGCGGAGATTTTGCTGGGGTCCACTTTGATTCCATTTGGTGTGACAATGTGTCTAAGGAATTGAATTTCTTTCAGGAGAAATTCGCACTTGCTGAGTTTTGCGAAGAGTCTGTTTTCTTAGAGTTTCAGTAGTACTTGTTCAAGATGTTTGAGATGTTCCTCCAGGGTTTTGCTGAAGACTAGGATGTCATCAATATAGACAATAACAAATTTGTCCAGGTATGGGTGCAGAATAGTATTCATCAGTATCTAGAAGGTTGCAGGAGCATTAGTTAAGCCAAAGGGCATAACCAGAAATTCGAAATGTCCATAGCAAGTTTGGAAGGCTGTCTTGTAGATGTCTTCTTCTTTCATGGCAATTTGCCAGTAACCATTTCGCAGGTCAAAAGAGCTCATGAATTGTGGGTTGGTAAGCCTATTGAATATTTCATCGATTCTGAGTAGTGGGCAACAGTTCTTGATGGTCTGTTCATTGAGGTCACGGTAATCAATGCACATTCGCAGGTCTCCTCCTTTCTTGACAACAAAGAGGACTAGTGCACCATAGGGTGATACACTGGATCTGATGAATCCTTGTTCTAGGAGTTCATCAATTTCTTTCTTGAGTGCATCGATTTCTCTTGGAGACATGTGGTAGATTGACTTGAAGGCTGGCTTTGCATCTGGAATAGTCTTGATAGCATGGTCCACTGCTCGTTTGGGAGGTAGGCCTTTTGGAAGCTTCTTTGGAAATATGTCTTGGAATTTCTGGAGTAGTGGTCTGACACAGCTGTCAACTTTGGAAAAGTCTTCTTCAGAGTTCTTAGGTTCCCCTTTGGATGGACGGATGGAGATAGCAAAGAGAGAGCATTTCTTGGCCAATTTCTTGAGTTGTAACTTGTTAATGTGGGTGATCTTTAGTTCAAGATCACTAGAGTTGAGTGGATCTTTTTCACCTTGCAGTTTGAAGTTGTGGCATCCTTTCTTGATGGTCAGAGAATGGTTTACCCAATCAATCATGGGGTTCTCTTGTTTTAACCATAGAGTTCCAAGGATGATTTCATTGTCAGGAAGTGGTACAATTTGAAGGGTAACATGTACTCGATAGTCACTGATTCGGAAGGGCAGATTGCGGACTTCCTTGCTAATGACATGTGAGGTTCCATCAGCTGTGGCAACTGCTTGAGTTTGTTGTACCAGAGAGGTGAAGACCTTGAGTCTGTTGGCTGTTTCTTTATTGATGAAGTTGCCTGAGGCACCACTGTCTATCACGATCTTGACAGGTGCTCGATTGACAAAAGCTTTAAGTGTAAGCAGTTTGTCTGATCTAATAGTGGTGATTTTGGTTGTAGGAGCTTTCCTTCTGTTGGTTCTTCTTTGAGCTAGTTCATTGACATAAGAGAAGCAATCATCAATCATTCGGGAAGAGTACATTCCAATGCCATGGGGGCATTGGCCACTTGGTACATATCTGTCTTCAATTTTCTTGTAGAATTATTCTTCTTTGTTCATGGTAGGTTGGACTGGGGCCTTGTTTGATGAGCCGAATTCTTTGGATCCTCAGATAGTGGGCAGTAGTTCAGGGACTTCCTTGACTATCAGGGTTGACTCGATTTTCTCGAATAGGATCTGGGCAATACAGAAGCCTATAAGGATCTTGAAGGGTGTCCAACTGTGGTTTCAGATGAGGACAATAATTTTGCCTGTATAATCTTCATTAATGACTCCTCCTTCTACTGAGAGTCCTTTTAATGCTAGGCTGCTGTGACAGCATATTCTTCCAACATGTCCTTCAGGAATTTGGATACTGATTCCTGTATAGACTTGCTGACTTCTTGGTTAGAGGCTATAGCTTCTTCGGCTGCATACAGGTCATATCCAGCTGCTTTTTGACTTCCTTTGGTTGGAGCTTTAGCAGTTTATCTTAACTTGACAAAGTCTAGAGTTCTGGTGGTCAGGTTGTTGAGATGGTGCAGAGTGGTAACAGTTGCTCATGTTGCTGTTCAGGGTTTTTGGTTAGGGCAGGCGCTGGCCATATGTCCTGTCTTTTGGCAATAGAAGCATGCTCCACTTCTTTTAAGTTCATTCCTTTTACCTTCAGTGAGTTTCTTGAAGGTACTCGGCTGGGTGGGTTCATGATTTCTGGGTGTCACAAAGTGGATATTGAGGGAGCTTGGGATGCTTCGTGCTTGGGTTCTTCTTTCTTGGTCCAAGTTTTTTCCTTGTTGTTGAATTGTCTTTGGGGCAGAATTGGTCCAGCTGTGAAGATTCGCTTGACCATTGTCTTGATTCTTGCCAGGTACCATTGTTGGTGATCACAACCAACTGGGTATCCTTGTTCTTGGATTTTTCTAGTAAGCCATTCAGGCAGGGCATTGAATAAATGATCTGCTCTTGTACCATTTCATGCTTCATCATTGGCAATATATCCTAGGCCAACAGTATTCAGGAGTGACTCGAGTTTCATACAGAAGGTTTTGAATTTCTCCTTGCTATGTACATCAAATTTGAGATTGCGGAGTTTTACTCAGGATTCAGTGATTATGGTTTTGCTGTAATATTGAGCAATCATTAGTTGTTTAAGTCCAGGGGCTGCAGGATGGGCTCTATATCCTGGGGCATTATTTGCTGCATTCTGAGCAACTACTGCAGGTCAGGTGTCCCATGTGAGGGGTTTTTCAGGAAGGGTTTGCCACCATTCTTCGGCAGGTCCTTGGAAGAATGTAATAACTCAGCAGACATAGGCTATAGTGGTAGCAAAGAGTTGTTCCAGAGTGTGGTCTTGATTGTTTATCAGAACGTGGTCAGCAACTCGTTCGTTGGTCCATTGATTGGCTTCAAAGTTGGTGTCAACTACACTAATGAAGCTTTGGACTTCTTGTGCAGTACCATTGAAGGTAGGTAGACTCAGATTTTTTGTAGGTCAGGTCTGTTCAGCTAAGGCAGTAATGGTTGCTGCCATTATGGCTATCTGAGCTATGAGGTCTAGAATCTGTTGGTTTGCTATATTGTTTACTAGAGGTGGTTGGACTGGTGGTAGTGGTATTACTGGTACTACTTGAGGTACTGGTGCAGAGTGTGATGGGGTTCTTTGGATCTATATAAGTTACTGGAGTAATAGTTGTGGGTCTGGAGTAAGGGCTTGATAGATAGCTATCTGTTGCTGTGTAGGTGTGTTCTGTCCTGATGGAGGTTTGCCTCCTTCGGCAGTATATCTGGGATCAAATTCACTGAGATACTCCTCCTCCTCTTCTTTGGTTTGGTCCCCATGTACTTGGGTTTGCTCGGCATCAAAGTAGACAGAATCAGTTGAATATCTGATTTCAGATGGACTTAATTCAAAGTCAAGTTTTGGTTCAGTATTGGTTTTAGATTGAGGTAGGGTTGTAGCAGGGCCTGCTTCAGGTTCAGGATTGGGTAGTTGATGAAGGGTTTCTCTTACTTCTTCTTTAAGAATATAGTGGGCCTTGCTATTCTAGAATTGGTAGTATAATGCGGTCTTCATCCTGGTATGGTAAAAGTCAGTAGAGTTGAGCCACTTGGCTACAGAGACTTGGGCTTCGTGAGGAACTAAGACTAGAAAGACTGCTGCTAGTTATCCTAGGTCACTCAGATTTGTGGAGCTGACAAAACTCTTGTTGAGAAGAGTAAAGAAGGCTTCTATAAGACCTTCTTCATCCTGACTTGCTGGGTGTAGTGCAAGGAGTTCGGTAAATAGAGTTTCACCTATTTGCTGGTTTAATTGGAGTACTTTCTTCTTTGAATGAAGTTTGTCCCACTTGTTGCAGGTGTGGAGGTTAAATTGTCCTTGTACGTCAGGTTCAATTCTCTCCAGATTGTCAGATAGTTCAGAATAAATTCCAGTTCAGAGGTTGGGCTTTATACCAACTTGTAGGAATTTGCAGAAAGGTTTGTAGTGGAGTGAGGAAGTGTCTTAAAGTGGAATTGGATTGTAAACCACTACTACCAAGTTGTAAGAGGGTTGCTTTTTAGGGTAACTGTTATATAGTTCTGGAAGGGTTTTCTGGAAGTTCTGGTTATTCTGGAAGACTGTTTCCTTATGGTCAAGATCAATTTCATATAGAGTATATCCTCTACGCTTATTGATTTCAAGATCGGGCTGATGTCTCAACCAAAGTCCTTTCTTTGGACTAGTTCTGGATGTTTAGGATTTTCCGTATTTCAGGAAGTTTGAGAAACTAAGACCAGCTTAGTTGAATTGGCATATCACTGCAGATAATACCCAATTAGAAAATTTTATAATGGAGTTAGGAGTGGGACCTAATAGGGAGCAGATTTACTTAAGAGTGGTTTGTGGGTTATTAAATAGATTTATTCACTATTCATGATATTGCTATGCTAGGAGTAGTTGTGTGAGGGGATATTGTGGGGAAGTGCTCAGGAGTTGTGTTCAGATTGTTCAGGTCTGAGATTCTGAGGTCTGGGGGAGGGGGTATTTATACTAGTGAGGGGCTATCTAGACTATGCTAAATATGGATGTAGCACTAAGTGCTTTGCTGAGTCGGAATATAGTCACATAGTACAAGTGTGATCTGACATGTCAAGAGATCATCTGACTGCTAAATCAGTTCACAGTCACATCGTACAAGGCTAATCTAACTATACTATGACTGCTAACCTATTTACGGTTTTAGGCACTGTCTGGATAGTCTTCAATGATATCACCATTGATTGCTTCATCTCTGATGAAGTAGTCATCTAGGAAAAGTAGTTCGCAGATTACTTCTCCTTGTTCACTGAGGTAGTAATACATTGGAACTTCATCTCCATCCCACAGGATAGTATCATCTGTCTCATATGCTGAATAAGGTATTGGTGGGCGAAGAAGTGGTACATCGTTTTCGCTTTCAGCAGATTCACTGTCTGCATACCTTCTATAGGTTACAGCACTATAAGTCATGGGGTTGTAGTAAGCTGGCAGCTGTGGTTCATGTTGCTCATACTCGGGTGATGGAGTAGTTGGTTTGACTTTGAGGGTTGTCTGAAGGTATAGGTTGTGTTCTCCGGTCTCTTCATTGTAGTTGAAGTAATCGGGGGTGAATGCAGGTTGGTATTCGTGCCAGTGGTCATTGTTCCAATAAGTCTTGTATGTGGTTATGAACTATTGTAAGTTCATCGGCAAGGTTGGCAGTGTGATCAGGATTGGTAGAGATCCTTGGCTTGAGGTCATGTCAGTGTCGGAAGGATCATTGTCTTCTGCTTCATCTTCATCGAAGTTAATTATATCGTAGATGTCCTTTATGGCATATCCAACTTGGGGCATTCACAGGATGTGGTCATCAGGGTGTGGGAAGGTTTTGTCTGTGGTTTCAACATACTCGAGATACTTGTGGTTGAGTTCTTGTATCATGTCATTGATTTGGCCATAGGACAGAGTAGCAACCATTTCACTGGTAGTAACTCGGAGGCGGGGAATAAAGATGCTGTACTCATAGAAGAGTTCTCAGTATTTATGAGTGATGAGCTTCTGGTGTTGAGACATCTGGGTAATGTCTGTATCATGGTGATGTTCGACCATGTCTTCCAGGAGGCGGCCGATCTGGTAGTAGCTTGAGATTTGTCCAATCCGGTGGGCCTTGTTAAGCATGTTCAGGGCATTCCATTGGGCTTCCATGAAGTAGAGGGGTGCTAGGCTATGGATATTCATGAGGGGCAGAGGGGGTGTAGCTCGGTTGACAATGGCATTCCAAATGTCAGCACAGATGCGGTTATAGATCTTGGTGGTCATATTTGTGTGTTTGGAAGTTGTGGTTGTTGTTTGTTTTGGTTCTTCTGTTTTGACGCGTCTTGGGGCTCAGTATATATGCATTTGTTCTTGATTGGTAAGATCCTGTTTGTGTGAATCTTGTATTCTGTGACTTGGTATTGACTCAACTTTATACACTGTGACTTCTGTTTGACTCAGCTTCATGATCTTGCAGGTAATTTCCAGATTTGTTCAGAGATCACATGTGATTTTGGTGGCTTGTTCAGAGGGTGATGTGTGATTTCTGTGGCTTGGAGGTTGTGCGCTTACAATTGGGCTTCCATGAAGTAGAGTGGTGCTCGGCTATAGATATTCATGAGGGGCAGAGGGGGTGTGGCTCAGTTGACAATGGCATTCCAAATGTCAGTGTGGATGCAGTTGTAGATCTTGGTGGTCATGTTTGTGTGTTTGGAAGTTGTGGTTGTTGTTTGTTTTAATTCTCTGTTTCGATACGTCTCAGTGCTCAGTATATATATATTTGGTATTGATTGGTAAGATTCCATTTGTATGAATCTTATGTTCTGTGACTTCGTGTTGACTCATCTTTGTATACTGTGACTTCTGTTTGACTCAGCTTCATGATCATGCAGGTGATTTCCAGATTTGTTCAGAGGTCGCATGCAATTCCAGTGGCTTGTTAGGAGAGTGACATGTGATTTCTGTGGCTTGGAGGTTGTGCACTTACAGAGGGGCTATCTGGACTATGCTGAATATGGATATAGCACTTAGTGCCTTGCTGAGTCAGAATGCAGTCACATAGTACAAGTGTGATCTGACATGTCAAGAGATCGTCTGACTACTGAGTCAGTTCACAGTCATGTCATACAAGGCTAATCTAACTATACTATGACTGCTAAGCTATTTATAGGTTTAGATGCTATCTGGATAGTCTTTAATGACATCACCATCGATTGCATCATCTCTGATGAAGTAGTCATCCAAGAAGAGTGGTTTGCAGATTACTTCTCCTTATTGGCTGAGGTAATAATACATTGGAACTTTGTCTTCATCCCACAGGATAGCATTGTCTGTCTCATATGCTGGATAAGATATTGGTGGGCAAAGGAGGAGTACATTGTCTTTGCTTTCATTGGATTTACTGTCTGCATACCTTCTATAAGTTATAGCACTATGAGTTGTAGGGTTATAGTAAGCTGGTGGCTGTGGTTCATATCACTCGTACTCAGGTGGTGGAGTGGTTGGTTCGATCTTGAGAGTTGTCTGAAGGTACAGGTTGTGTTCTCTGGTCTCTTCATTGTAGTTGAAGTAATTAGGGGTGAATGTGAGTTAGTATTCATGCCAGTGGTCATTGTTCCAATAAGTCTCATATGCAGTTATGAACTGTTGTAAGTTTATTGGTAAGGTTGGTGGCATGATCAGGGTTGGTAGAGATCCTTGGCTTGAGGTCATGTCAGCATCAGAGGGATCATTGTCTTCTGCTTCATCTTCATCAAAGTAGATTATATCATAGACATCCTTCATGGCATATCCGACTTGAAGCATTTGCAGGATATGGTCATTCAGGTGTGAGAAGGTTCTGTCTGTGGTCTCAATATACTCAAGGTACTTGTGGTTGAGTTCTTGTATCATATCATCAATTTGGCCATAGGACAGGGTAGCAACTATTTCGCTGATAGTAACTCAGAGGTGGGGAATAAAGATGCTGTACTCATAAAAGAGTTCTCGGTGTTTGTGGACAATGAGCTTCTGGTGTTGAGACATCTGGGTGATGTCTGTGTTATGGTGGTGTTCGATCATATCTTCTAGGAGGTGACCAATTTGATAGTAGCTTGAGATTTATCTGATTTGATAGGCCTCATTAAGCATATTCAGGGCATTCCATCAGGCTTCCACAAAGTAGAGGGGTGTTAGGCTATGGATATTCATAAGGGGCAAAATATCAGCACAGATGCGGTTGTAGATCTTGGTAGTCATGTTTGTATATATTCAGAAGTTGTGGTTGTTATTTGTTTTGGTTCTCTGTTTCGACATGTCTTGATGCTCGGTATATATGCATTTGGTCCTAATTGGTAAGATCCTATTTATATAAGTCTTGTATTTTGTGACTTCATATTGACTCAGCTTTGTGCACTGTAACTTTGGTTTAACTCAGCTTCATGATCAGGCAGGTGATTTCCAGATTTGTTCGGAGGTCACATGTGATTTCAGTGGCTTGGAGATTGTATGCTTACAGGAGTGCTAAGCTATAGATATTTATGAGAGGTAGAGGAGGTGTGGCTTGATTGACAATGGCATTCCAAATATCAGCATAGATACAGTTGTAGATCTTGGTGGTCATGTTTGTATATATTTAGAAGTTAGAGTTATTTGTTTAGTTTGTTTTAGTTCTCTGTTTCAATATGTCTTGATGCTCAGTATATATACATTTGGTCCTGATTGATAAGATTCTGTTTGTGTAAATCATATATTCTGTGACTTCATATTGACTCAGCTTTATATGCTGTAACTTCAATTTGACTCAGCTTCATGACCTTGTATGTGATTTCCAGATTTGTTCAGGGGTCATATGTGATTTTGGTAGCTTGGAGGTTGTATGCTTACAACTCTCTTCTTGTAAGAGGGTTGCTTTTTAGAGTAACCATTACGTAGTTCTGGAAGGATTTTCTGGGAGTTCTGGATATTCTGGAAGACCGTTTTCTTATGGTCAAGATCAATTCCGTATGGAGTACATCCTCTACACTTATTGATTTCAAGATCGGGTTGACGTCTCAACCAAAGTCCTTTTTTGGACTAGTTCTGGATGTTCAGGATTTTCCGTATTTCAGGAAGTTCAAGAAACTAAGACCAGCTTAGTTGAATTGGCGTATCGCTGCAGACAATACCCAATTAGGAAATTTCGTGATGGGGTTAGGAGTAGGACCTAACGGAGAGTGGATTTACTTAAGAGTGGTTTGTGGTTTATCAAATAGATTTATTCTCTATTCATGATATTGCTATACTAGGAGTAGTTATGTGGGGGGATATTGGGGAAGTGTTCAGGAATGTTCTTGTGTGTTCAAGTCTGAGATTCTGAGGTCTGGGGGAGGGGGTATTTATACTAGTGAGGGGCTATCTGGACTATGCTAAATATGGGTGTAGCACTAAGTGCCTTGCTGAGTCGGAATGCAGTCACATAGTACAAGTGTGATCTGACATGTCTAGAGATTATCTGACTGCTGAGTCAGTTCACAGTTATGTCATACAAGGCTAATCTAACTATACTATGACTGCTAGACTATTTATGGTTTAGGCACTGTCTGGATAGTCTTCGATGACATCACCATCGATTGCATCATCTCTGAAGAAGTAGTCATCTAGGAAGAGTGGTTCGCGGATTACTTCTCCTTGTTCGCTGAGGTAATAATACATTGGAACTTCATCTCTGTCCCACAGGATCGCATCATCTGTCTCATATGCTGGATAAGATGTTGGGGGGCGAAGAAGTGGTGCATCATCTTCGTTTTCATCGGATTCACTGTCTGTGTACCTTCTGTAGGTTACAGCACTATGAGTCGCGGGATTGTAGTATGCTGGTGGTTGTGGTTCATGTCGCTCATACTCGGGTGGTGGAGTGGTTGGTTTGATCTCAAGGGTTGTCTGAAGGTAAAGGTTGTATTCTCCAGTCTCTTCATTGTAGTTGAAGTAATTGGGGGTGAATGCAGGTTGGTATTCGTGCCAGTGGTCATTGTCCCAATAAGTCTCGTATGTGGTTATGAACTGTTGTAAGTTCATTGGCAGAGTTGGCGGTGTGATCAGAGTTGGAAGAGATCCTTGGCTTGAGGTCATGTCAGTGTCAGAAGGATCATTGTCTTCTACTTCATCTTTGTCGAAGTTGATTATATCGTAGATGTCCTTTATAGCGTACCCAACTTGGGGCATTTGCAGGATGTGGTCATCGGGGTGCGGGAAGGTTCTGTCTGTGGTTTCAACATACTCAAGATACTTGTGGTTGAGTTCTTGTATCATGTCGTTGATTTGGCCATAGGACAGGGTAGCAACCATTTTGCTGGTAGTAACTCGGAGGCGGGGAATAAAGGTGCTGTACTCGTAGAAGAGTTCTCGGTGTTTGCAGGCAATGAGCTTCTGGTGTTGAGACATCTGGGTAATGTCTGTATCATGGCGGTGTTCAACCATGTCTTCCAGGAGGTGGCCGATCTGGTAGTAGCTTGAGATTTGTCCAATCTGGTGGGCCTCGTTAAGCATGTTCAGGGCATTTCATCAGGCTTCTACAAAGTAGAGAGGTGCTTGGCTGTAGATATTCATGAGGGGCAGAGGGGGTGTGGCTCGGTTGACAATGGCAATCCAAATGTCAGCGCGGATGCGGTTGTAGATCTCGGTGGTCATGTTTGTGTGTTTGGAAGTTGTGGTTGTTATTTGTTTTGGTTCTCTGTTTCAATATATCTCGGGGCTGGGTATATATGCATTTGTTCTGGATTGGTAAGATTCCATTTGTGTGAATCTTGTGTTCCATGACTTGGTATTGACTCAGCTTTATATACTGTAACTTCTGTTTGACTCAGCTTCGTGATCTTGCAGGTGATTTCCAGATTTGTTCAGGGATCGCATGTGATTTCTGTGGCTTGGAGGTTGTGTGCTTACAACTCTCCCCTTCTTAGCTTTCGACGTCCTCATCAGGACCTTCTAATTTTGTTCTGTCTTGCTGAGTTCTTGATTAGATTCATGATAATTATAGTGTTTGAGGGAGTAGTATATGTTGTATACTGATAGGTGTTGGAGTATTCGGATTTCAGTTGTTCAAGGAATCGTATTCCTGAACTAAGTCAGTAGCGTTCTGGAGATTGGTCTTGGGTTCCCATGTTGTATCATGGATCGGATAACCTTTCCATTTAATGAGATACTCGGGGTAGTTCTTGTGGCCATATTTGTTGAGAATTTGTTCAACTTCGTATTCTTCCTGGTCATTAATAATGACAGATGCAGGTGGTTCTGTAGTTCAGTTCGGGAATAATTCATCATCATTGTCATTGTATCGCTTGAGACATTGGACATTGAAGACTGGGTGAATCTTAATAGTGTCTGGTAGCGCCAATTTGTAGGAGATTGGAGAGACTTGTGAAATGACTTCAAATGGTCCAATGAACTTGCTGTTCAGCTTTGTAGATGGTCTGTGCTTGAGGTTATCAACTCGGTATCCTCGGATGTCTAATAGAACTTTTTCTCCAATATTGAAGGTTTCTTCTCGATGATGTTGGTTAACATACTGTGACTGTTGTTCTTGAGCTCGTGATAAGTTCTCAATTGCGATCTGGCTTAGATTACACATTCGGAGTAAGAATTCTTCAACAGCTTCAACTGTAGAGGGTTCTTCAGTGGTTTGGATGAGTGTCAGAGGAGTGTTTGGGTTTTGTCCAGTGTTGGCGAAGAATGGGGTCATTCCAAGAGAGGCTTGCTTGCTATTGTTATAGGCAAACTTGACTGCAGTGAGATGTTCATGCCAATCATCTTGTCTGTAGGAGACATAGTTTCTTAGCATTTGTTCCAGGGTTCGGTTTATTCTTTCAGTTTGGCCATCAGTTTTGGGGTGAAAGGCTGCAGATAGTGCAAGTTTTGTTCCAAGGTACACATGGAGGGCTTTCCAAAAATGGCTGGTGAACTTCGGATCTCGGTCACTAACAATGATCTTAGGGAGGCCATGATATTAGAAGATATTGTCAAACAAGAGTGTAGCTATGTCTGGTGCTGTTGTAGTGGTGGTGGTTGGTACAAAGTGAGCTTGTTTGCTGAGATAGTCCACAAAGACAACAATTGCATCTTTCTCATTCTTGGTTCGGGGTAGTTGTACAATGAAGTCCATGGAGACTTGTTCCCAATTAGCAGATGGTACTGGGATGGGGTGGAGTAGACCAGGTTTTGCTAGTGTTGAGGACTTGTTCCATTGGCAGGCATCACAGGAAGTGATGTAGGTCTTGAGTTGATCTGCCATTCGGGGCCAATAGAAGTTTCGAGAGATAACTTCATAGCATTTATCAAATCCTAAGTGTCCAGCTGTAGGGGCATCATGACATTCGAATAGGATAGTCCTTTAGAGGTCTCGGTTGTTTGGAACATACAATCTGTCCTTGTAGTAGATAGCATTATCTTTGAGTTGGTATTGATTATACCAGGTATGCTTGTCAGCATCATCACTGTTCAAGATCTCTCGGAGTGCTTGAGCTTCTTTATCATCAGCACATGCTGCGATAATTTGTTCCATGATGGAGTTTATAACCAGAGTGAGAGTTTGGATGACTTCTTCAATAGGTGGTCTGGAGATTGCATCGGCAACAATGTTTTCCTTGCCAGGGCGGTACTGGATTTCATAGTCAAAGTTGGTGAGGACTTTCATCCATCTGGCTTGCTTTCAAGAAAGAGTAGCCTGGGTCTTGATGTTGACTAATGACTTGTGGTCAGTCAATATGGTGAAGTGTGCTCCTTCTAGGTATGGTCACTATTTGATCAGAATATCTATGATGGCTAACATTTCCTTCTCATGAGTTGTATAGTTGATTTCGGCATCGTTGAACTTGCGGGAGTGATAGGCCACAGGGTGTCCTTCTTGCATGAGTACTGCTCCAAGGGCTAGGTCAGAGGCATCAGTAGTAACTTCATATGATAGGGCAGGGTTTGCTGCTTGAAGTACTGGAGTGGTTATCAAGGCATCTTTCAATGCTTGAAAGGCGGTATCTTGTTCGGGTCCCCAATTTGCAAGGTTGTTGAAGTCCTTTTCTTGTTTCATGGTCCAGGGTCATTCTTCTTTCTTGTTGTGCTTGGTCATTTGGGTAAGGGCAGTGGCAATTTTGGCGAAGTTGGCAACAAATCGTCTGTAATAGTTTGCTAGTCCCAGGAATGACTGGAGGTCTTTCAGCTTCTTGGGTCTGGGCCAATCCTTGATTGCGGAGATTTTGCTGGGGTCCACTTTGATTCCATTTGGAGTGACAATGTATCCAAGGAATTGGATTTCTTTCAGGAGAAATTCGCACTTGCTGAGTTTTGTGAAGAGTCTGTTTTCTCGGAGTTTCAGTAGTACTAGTTCAAGGTGTTCGAGATGTTCCTCCAGGGTTTTACTGAAGACTAGGATGTCATCAATATAGACAACAACAAATTTGTCCAGGTATGGGTGCAGGATGGTATTCATCAGTGTTTGGAAGGTTGCTGGAGCATTAGTTAAGCCAAAAGGCATAACCAGGAACTCAAAATGTCCATAGCGAGTTCGGAAGGCTGTTTTGTAGATGTCTTCTTCTTTCATGGCAATTTGCCAGTAACCATTTTGCAGGTCAAAGGAGCTCATGAATTGTGGGTTGGTAAGTCTATCGAATATTTCGTCAATTCTGGGTAGTGGGCAACAGTTCTTGATGGTCTGTTCGTTGAGGTCACGGTAATCAATACACATTCTCAGGTCTCCTCCTTTCTTGACAACAAAGAGGACTGGTGCACCATAAGGTGATACACTGGGTCTGATGAATCCTTGTTCCAGGAATTCGTCAATTTCTTTCTTGAGTGCATCGATTTCTCTCGGAGACATGTGGTAGATTGACTTGAAGGCTGGCTTGGCATCTGGAATAGTCTTGATGGTATGATCTACTGCTCGTTTGGGAGGTAGGCCTTTTGGAAGTTTCTTCGGGAATATATCTTGGAATTTCTGGAGTAGTAGTCTGACACGGCTGTCAACTTTGGAAAAGTCTTCTTCAGAGTTCTCAGGTTCTCCTTTGGATGGACGGATGGAGATAGCAAAGAGAGGGCATTTCTTGGCCAATTTCTTGAGTTGTAGCTTGTTGATGTGGGTGATCTTTGGTCCAGAGTCACTAGAGTTGAGTGGGTCCTTTTCGCCTTGCAGTTTGAAGTTGTGGTGTCCTTTCTTGATGGTCAGAGAATGGTTTACCCAATCGATCATGGGGTTTTCTTGTTTTAACCATGGAGTTCCAAGG
>RBNI01001456.1:0-22367 GCA_003990745.1 Jimgerdemannia flammicorona | reverse complement strand
GTGCTGGCCTGTGGGAACTCCCGGCAGAGGAGGTTTCCTATTTCATACTCCTGCCACATTTGGAGGCATTCGGTAGCAATGGTGATCCTTGTTTCCATTTCACAGCAGTAGAGGATGAAGTGATAAGGGTCTGCAGTACCCAGGTTGATACTAGGAGTCCTTCTTGAGCGGGTCCTCATGGCTCTTCTGATGTCTTGGAACATTCTTTCTTCAACCGAGGCACCTTGGTGGTTCCTTGACCTTGAGGTTTGGCGGGCAGCAGGCATTTCGTTTATGGTAAGTCTTTGAGCTATTTTGGGATTGGTGGTTCTTGTTGGTTGCTGCTACTGCGGTTCCTTGATCCTTCTTTTATATTCTTCAAGATATTTGTGCTGTGGTCACAATGACTCACAGTTGGTCATCGTTGCTTATCTCGTATGTCGTATAATCTTCTCGTGCTCCGATCTGGTGGCTTTGCAAGGAAAGGCTGTCTCCTGTGCTGATGTCATTATTCTGGGGTCACCGTTACAGTAAAAAAGACTTGTTTTTTATAATTGAACTAACTGAGATTTATTCACTCTAAATACTGGGATATTTATACAAGTTTGCTAGCTATAAGGTGGCTAAGTTATGACTATATTTTCTGTAAGTTATTTTCTATAAATATAGATTCTCTATATCTGTGAAATCTTTATAATCATAAAGATTTTACATCTGTAAAATGACTGCTATTTGTAAGAATTCAGATACTATGATCAAATATCTATTTTCTGTTTCTATTTTATACCATATATCACATCTTCCCTCTGAATAGGTTATTTTTGATATAAAAATACCTATTTAAATTCCTATATCTCAATGTTTATATTGTGATAGCAACAGAATTATACTGCTGAAATCATAAATTAGCCACATACTATATCTAGTACACTAAGTAATCAAGACTGCTTTACTGCACCAACCTGTATATTTAGCTAGAGATACCAGAAATAGTATATTTATTTATACCCTCAAGATATACTATACCCTCAAGGAATACTTGCCATAGTTAGCAATCTATAGTTAGCTATGTAATAACCTATAGCAACCACAACTATATAAAATACCCCAGAGATAAGAGTAAATAAATCTTAGTCTAAAATTGAAGCAAAAGACAAGTTTGTCTATCACACTTTGAGAGGAACTCTATAGCTACTGCTAGGATATTGTGAGCTTATTTCCCCACTCTGGTCTACTTTCTGATACAAAGAATGAAACTATTTTTGGTTTGCTTACCAGATAAGCCTAAAGTTTGCTACCAAGTTTAAGGAGAACTTTGCCACCATTTGAGTAATCCACTGCTTAAAGAATAAGCTGCCATTTTCAAGTTATTTACTACATCCCAAAGAGCCTGCCATTCTTGCCACAAGCCAGTCTTCTGATGCAACTTTGCAGTGAATCTGTTCATGTAAACAAAGCTAGTCTTTGATGCAACTTTACTAAGAGACCCTTTCCCAAAGCTACCAGTTATATTTCCCAGTTAAGGTTACTGATTCAGGAAGAATCTGTACCACCTGAGTAATATTTCCAGAAGCCTGCTGATTCAGGAAGAATCCATAACATCTGAGTTATTCATTGTTCCCAGTGAGCCTGAGTTATTAAGTTATCTGCTGCCAGCATAATTCCTAGTGAACTGTCTCAGGAAGAATCTATATCACCCTCTATTCCTAGTAAAGCCACAGCCAAATCAAGTTACCTACTAAATTGCATACTTTTGGAAATTATCATGCTATACAAGAGATCATCATGCAGAAATTGCATACTTTTGGAGATTATCACACTACATGAAGATCATCATATAGAGATTGCCCACTACTCAAGAAGGAAAACTGCTAAATTATCAAACTGTCATACATAAGGAGATCATCACACTATATACAAAATTGTACTAATTCCCAGTTAACCCAAGAAGAAAACTCATTCACAAATTACCACTATATCCAGAGAACTATCCCAATTAGGAAATTAATACATAAATCATTTACAGATATCCAGCTTTGACTATTATACCACTAGATATCAACAAGGACCTCAGAAATCTTAGAACATTTTTTTACTTTTTGATAAAGTAACTGAGGGCTCAAGCCAAACCACATCAATTCCCAACCTTGTAATTTGCCTCTATTGAGCCAGGCACATTACATTTGTGGGCTCAACTGGGAATATTTCAAAATTGACATAACTTTTCAGCTCACAAGAACTCATAGTCAAACTGGATATATTTGATATAATACCAATCTCTGCCACTACAGGAGAACCAGTTATCACCAACATTTGGATAGGAAGAGAAGTAATCACCTCAAGACTTGTCAACTATCCAGTATCAGAAGGTTCTCAACTAGAACCAGAAGCCAGTATAGCCCAAAATCCCCAACCAGATCAACCAGACAACACAGGTGGCCCTATTGGAGATTTTGAAGAACTTATATAAGAACTAGAAGATCTTATAACACAAGTCTGAGATCTTACAGCCAGACACTCCATACTAGTCCCATCAATCTCACCAATAGAACCTTTACCACAAGCTCTTGCAGAATTGGAAGTAGCTCCTATAAGAATATCTAGGCTCATCCCACTTTGTCTAAGGTCCAGAATACCATCTTCAGGATACCCAAGCACTCCCATCTCCAGTGACAGCTCAGAAAATGAATCAGAATCAGAATCTGGACCAGAACTAGAATCAGAAGAAAGTGATAATGAAATGGCCACCTCATTGCCAACCTTTGCAGGATATCCAGAGGAAGACCCTAGAGAATTTCTTGATGAAATTGAAGGAATTGCAGCCCTGAGGAATCTCTCAGATAAAAGAAAAATTTCCATCTATAAGACCCAGCTCAGAGAACCAGCTAGAGGAATTTTCCACTGAACAGCAAATGACCCAGATTCAGAACTGATGAGACAGATACAAGCAGCAGTATCTTATGAGCTAGAATATGTAGCCATGGTCTACTGGCTTATTGAAAAGTATGCAAGAAATGAAACCTGCTACAAGGCTCAAGAATCCATCATAGAGATGAAGATGAATCTTAGAGAATCACCCAGGGCCTTCTTTACAAGAATTCAGAAGAGAATGCATATAGCTGGGTTCAATGCCACCAATCAAGACATCATAGGTCCAATGACCTTCATAAATGAGATTTCTCCAAACATTGCCCAGTATGTCTACACCCTAGGTATCAGAAGGTCTGAAGAGCAAGTAGATACAGCCCTAGGATTCTTTGATATCAGACAAGAAACTACCTGGAGTGATCATGATAAGAAAGAAGATAAAGAAGATATCCTGGTCAAAGCCCTACAAGGACTCCTTCAAGGACAGGAGAGATCTGAGAAAAGAAGGCCAGCTAAAGAAGAGAAGAAGAATAGGAGTGAAATCCAAGACCTTAGCTCTAAATTGGACTGATTGGTTAGGCAGATTGAAAAACTCACTACATACAAAAATTGGAGTTATCAAGACAACAGAGGATACTCACCCCAGAGGAGCCAAGATTATCCACCAAGAGATAATAGGAGCTACCAGTAAGAAGAAAGAAGATACTCTGCCTGAGACAGAGCCCAAGTCCAATGCTTCTACTGTGGACAATTCAGATACTATGCCACTAAATGTAACAACAAAAGAAGTGACTGAAGGAACTCAGAACTATCAAACCAAAGGAATGACACTCAGTATAAGAAGACTGAAGTCCATTCTGTTGAAGATTTTGAAGAAACAAGCAATAGTAAAGACTACAGTAACCTGGACTTATACCCTACCAAGGTTACTATCTGAAAAACAGTCTACACAGCAGAGAAAAGAAAGAGACCTGTAGAAAGGTTATCCAGGAATATTAGCAGAAGAATCATCCAAGAAGAAGATGAAGAACATGAGAAAGAACAAGTAGAAACACCTTCTTGGACTCCTTTATCTTTTGTCTCTGAGACAAATGAGCTACTACCTGAGAATGAAGAAATGAAACAAGAAGAACAGGAACCTGCTGCCCCAAAGCCTAAGAAGAAGTATACCTCAAAGACCATGCCTAGAGACATCTACAATAAAGCCTGGCAGAAGATTCAAGAAGCCAAGATAGAGGTTCCCCTTCTACAGTTTCTGTAACTAATACTAGCTAGAGTTCAAAACAAATTGCTGAGGACCACTAGGTCTAGCACTGGCCAAGTTCCAATCCCACAATAAGAGCCAGCTTCCATCCCTATCCAAGCTGCAGAAAGACATATCAGCACCTATCTATATGGAGATATTGGAGGACAAAAGGTGAAAATCCTCATAGATATAAGAGCAGCTGTCTGTATTATTGCTAAACAATTCCTGGACACCCTCTAATGGCCTATTGATGGACTATCCAACCTCAGCATCATAGTAGCAGATGAGCCCAAACTCAACCTCTTGGAGAAGTATGAAACATCACTATCTCCCTGGGACACATTCAGTTCTTTATCCCAAAAGCTATTGTTACTGAAGCTATCACCTATGATATAATCCTTAGTACCAACTGGATGAAGGAAATGAATGCAGTTGTTGATATTGGTCAACAAGTACTCAAGTTTGACTACTGAGGCAAGAAGTACAGAGTTAAGGTGACCAGCTATGAGCAATCAAAAAAGAAGAAGAAGGTCACTACCCAGAAAGAATATACCAGCAGTGAAGAGTCTACCATAGAGGAGGAAGAAGAATCTGAAGATGGAAATGATTCCAGACTCAACCCCCAAATTAACCTGGTGAATGATAAGCTAGAAGACAATGTATGGGCCAAGAACACTGTTTCCATTACTATTGGAGCCATTGTAGGAGAAATCAAAGGATGCCCTACCTGTCTCAAGAGACACAAGTGCCCCAAGCACTTCTCTAAGATTGTTGGGATAAGGAATTCGCCTGGCACAGCTTGGCCAGGGTGTAGAAGAAAGAAGAAGAAATACAGACATGTTCCAGAAACACCTGCAGCTGAAGCTGTAGAGGTACAAGCAATTTGGGGTCAAGAATCATTTAAGAAAGAAGAAGTTTCTGACCAAGTTTCTGAACAGAAGTACCTGAAGAAGAAGAGGTCCCCAAACTCATTCCCTAGAATGACCCTTACTAGACACTACCTGAAGACAATAATCCTTGGAATATGGAAGAAGGACCAAGTACAATCCCCATTATTCCTAAGAAAGAAACTCACTAAGAGAAGGCATTTTGGCTAGGAAGATGTCCATACCAAATGGTCTTCTACTCTCCCCAAGACTACTGCTACCAGTGCTATCTACTAGATCAACAGGAGAGACAGAGGCCCCAGAGACCAGAACCTCTAAATACAGTTGCACAGTCAACTATCTTCCAAGAGATCACCACTAAGCTGCAAAGTCAATTTAGAGGACAAGACTTCTTCACCAGAACAGAAATATACCCATTGTCCACCCTTCTCTAAACTTATGATCAAGATGGATACCAATTCCTGAAACAATAAGAGATCAATAACCAGGAATATCATTTTCGAGTAATGGGATATTGCAACCATGGAAGACACCCAGACTGCCAAGACTGCAGACATCAGAAGATTCACCTCAGTCACAATGTTGCAATCTACACTTTAAAGAGAGGAGACAACAGAGGCCAGATCTGAAAAAGCCAGACCAAGAAGCCAGAAAGAAGGACCCTCAAGATCTACAATTTAGGAGAAGACATCCTAGCTCTTATCAGACATACAACCTGCCAAGGATGGGTAGAAGATGCTACCAACTTCATGGAAGCCCTAGACCCAATAGGAAAAAGAGGAATCAACTACCTCCAAGATCCCTCCACTGGAGCCAGATGGCCACACCTCAACCTCAGAGCTTGGAGGCTCTCTGTTAGTGGAGCTTTAGCCCAAGGACAGCCCAAAGTCAGCAAGAATATTGCCCAGTATGCCCTGCTACATCTCAAGGCCAAACCTCTAACCAAAGCCCACCCAGAAGATGTAGGATATGATCTTCACAGTCTGGAGGATGAATCTATCAAGTCTGAAAAAACATTCATGACCAGAATCAGACTAGCCATGCAGCCACCTCAAGGAACCTATATACAATTGTCCTTAAGGTCTAGACTTACCAGATAAGAAATAACCATAGAAGGAGGAACTATTGATCCAGGATATACAGGAAAAATCAAGGTTATCCTATACAACAGCAGTGCAGAATAGCACTGAATCATTAGAGGACAGAAGATTGCTCAAGCAGTCTTCATGAAGATCAAAACCCCACAACTACGAGAAGTCTCTGAACTGACTGAAGGAACAAGACAAGCCAAAGAATTCAGAAGTTCAGACAAAAAGGAAGTACATATCCTCCAAGTCAACTATCTCAAAAGGAATGCTCCTCAGCAAGTATACTGCCAGCTAGTAAAACTGTACAAGAACCTCATCCTGGAGTCCAGAGAACAAACCACCTTCAAAATCTTTGCACCACCTGATCCCAGAAACCTTTTCTTTGAATCCAATGAAGATATCTCATATCTGGAGATAGAAGGACACACCTTCTCTAACAAGATGAATCTAGTATACTCCTAAGTAACCAACTAGAGTTGGGAAACCATCATCTTGCCAAAAAGAACCATCATAGGACACCTGGTGCCTTTTCTCAACCAAACTCATAGGGAAGTTTATGAACTAAACCTATTGGGAAATGGCAAAAGGTCCCAGAAGAAAGGAAAGACCCCTCTGCAACCCAGAAGACAGTGAAGCCTTCTACTAACATTGGAGAAGAATTGACACCCCAGCAACAATAACAACTAGTAGGACTCTTCAATAAATATCAAGATATCTTCACTACTGATTATGGTAACCTGCCATACAACCCATCATATTACCACAGCATAAATATAGGAAATGCTACACCCATCTAACAGAAACTCTATAGAATACCCCATCACCTAAAAACATTCAAAAAGGAGCACATTCAAGAACTCTTATACAATAGAGTTATCAGACCCTCTACCAGCCCCTAGGCCAGCCCTATACTTATTGTACCAAAGAAGAGAGGATAGAGACTCTGTATAGATTACAGGAAACTCAATTCAGTCACTGAAAAGGATACCTATCCTTTGCCCAGAATTGATGACCTTTTGGATCAACTATAAGATACCAGATACTTCAGCAGTATGGACCTTTTTGCAGAATTCTATGAGATCTCAAAGACATTCAAAAAACAGCCTTCCTTATCCTAGGAAAACTGTTTGAATATCTCTAAATGCTCTTTGGACTTTGCAATATACCCCCCATCTTTCAGAGGATAATGAATTCAGTCTATACCCCCTTGATCCACCACTGCCTAATTATATATATAGATGATTCTAATATCTATTCAGCAAATTTCAAAGAATACTTGCACTACCTAGAGGAATTCTTCAAGCTCACCTGCAAGAACTACCTGGGACTCAATACAAAGAAATGCTACTTTGGGAAACAGAAACTTGAATTCCTTGGATTCATAGTTTTGAAAGAAGGAATCCATGCAGACCCCAAGAAAACCAAGAAGCTCAACAATTGGCTAGTACTCAAGACTCTGAAGGAAATATTATTATTTCTGATGCTAGTATCCTACTACAGAAGGTTTATCAAGGACATTGCCCAAATTACTGCCCCAATCTGAGTCTTTCTTAAGAAAGGAGTACCATTCAAATAGACAGAATCACAAGAGAAAGCCTTCAAAGAACTTAAGAACTGCATGACTATAGTACCAATCCTTGTGCACTCCAATCTATAGAAACTATTCATCTTGTATACAGATGCTTCCAAAGATGGCCTCAGAGCAAGCAGAGCTACCAATTAGCAGCAGATGAATTATGGTAGCATCAAATTGGAATGCCTTGCAGTCATATAGATGGTCACTCTGTTCAAGCATTACCTTATCAGAAAAAGGTTCATTCTGATCACAGATCATACAGCTCTCAAATAGCTATTCAACCACAAGGAACCTACTGAAATCCTGGCCTACAGGATCCTTATCCTTCAGGATTATAAAATCACTATCATCTATGAAGCAGAAAAAGCTTACATCAATGTTGATGTACTTTTCCACTAGCCCTAATGAACCAGAAGAAGGGTGTCCCAAGGAACTACACTCTAAAGGAAGCTTCTCAGACCATTAAGGCACAAGAAGATCTCATTCAAAAAGAACATCAAAAAGCCCACTAAGGACAAGCAAACATAGAACAAAAGTTGTAAACAATATACCAGCATTGGCCCAATCTCAGAACACAAGTCTGGGACATACTTAAGAAATGTGATACCTGCCAGAAGTACCAAGGAAGGAAGAATTATCAAGCACCACTGCAACCAATCACACCACCAGATAATATCTTTCAGAGATGGGGAGTAGACTCCTACCAGTTATACCAAGAAGAAATAAATATATTCTTGTATTTGTGGAACATCTGACTAAGTAGCCCAAGGCTTTTCTAATGGAAATCACAGATGTCTTAATTATTGTAGACCTCCTTTATAGACTCACACTCAGATATGGACCCCCAGAAGAACTTATCTCTGACTGAGACACAGAATTCATCAATAATATAATCATAAGTTATACCTGAATTCACAAGATCCACCTCAAATGGACCACATTATACTACCCTCAGACCAATGGTATGATAGAAAGAATGAACCAGACCATCAAGAAAGGACTTACCTGAGTCAATCCTACCAATTGGAACCTCTGCTTACCTGAGATCCTATGGGAAATTCAGAATACTCCTACTGCCTCTACCAAAAAAAAGTCATTTGAAATGATATTTGCCAAGAAAACCAGAACTACTGATCATGAGAACCTTGGACATCTCTTCAAGAAGGCAGAACAGTTATGTAATCAGGTCTGAGTTCAGATTACCAAAGTATAAGAAAGATAAAAGAAGTACTATGATCAGAAACAGAAGGACTAGAAGATCAAGATTGGAGATTAAGTACTAGTTTGGAGAAGCATAATTAAGAACCCAAATGGAAAGGACCTTATCTTGTATATAATATCTGAGGAATCATTATCTATTTAAGAAGTATAGATGGATGGACTCTCAGAACACCAGTACATATCAACTGCCTCAAGATATATCTCTCCCATCATGAACCAGACAATTGACTAGTGCCTCCAGACCCTTGTTCTGAGTTTATTTCAATCACTCCCAGTTTTCCTTCCATAATTCTAACAAGTCAATGGAAACCCCCTTCAGCAAATCCAAACCCATTAAGAGAACCTCACCTTGGCCAGATGTTTACTGCAAGTCCACTAGCTGCAGGCCTACTATGCAATTGGAGAATAGTTGTAGAACCTCCCAGTAGTAGACCTGACCTATATCAGAAACTTCACTGGCCTCACCCAGAAAAATACCACTGCTATAGACAGATTATATACAATCTACAAATGAAATATCCCAGCATTGATACAAGCACAATTCCTGCTGAATGATATTTAAAATATGAACCCCACCACTTACTGAAGTATCATCAACCATGTCAAAATCCTGTTCCTAGAGGAAGAAGAAGAATCTGTTGAGTGGAGTGACTCTGATCCAAATGAAGATACTAGTTCAGGTATTGATGCTGAAGATACTTATGCACATTGGAATGATGACTAAAAGATTGTCTGAGGGCAGACCAATCTTTAGTAGGGGCTGATGTGATAAGTAACAGAATTGTACCACCAAAATCATAAATTAGCTATATACTATATCTAGTGTACTAAGCAACCAAGACTGCTTTACTGTGCCAACCTGTATATTTAGCCAGAGATACCAGAAACAGTATGTTTACTTGTACCCTCAAGGTACACCATATCCTCAAGATATACCATACCTTTAAGGTATATCATATTCTTAAGAAATACTTACCATAGTTAGCAATCTATAGTTAGCCATATATGTAGTAACCCATAGTAACCACAACTGTATAAAATACCCCAGAGATAAGAGTGAATAAACCTCAGTCTGAAATTGAAGCAAAAGACAAGTCTATCTACCATATTTTGAGAGGAACTCTACAGTCACTACTAGGAGATTGTAAGCTTATTTCCTCACTCCAGTTCACTTTCTGATACAAAGAATGAATCTGTTTTTGGTTTGCTTACCATATAAGCCTGAGGTTTGCCACCAAGTTCAAGGAGAACTTCACTGCCATTTGAGTAATCTGCCACTTAAGAAATAAGCTACTATTTTCAAGTTATTTACCACATCCCAAAGAGCCTGCCATTCTTACCATAAGTCAGTCTTCTGATGCAACTTTACAGTGAATCTATTTGTGCAAATGAAGCCAGTCTTTGATATAACTTTGCCAAGAGACCTTTTCCCAAAGCTACCAGTTATATTTCTCAGTTAAAGCTGCCAATTCAGGAAGAATCTGCACTACCTGAGTAATATTCCCAAAAGCCCACCAATTCAGGAAGAATTTATGACATCTGAGTTATTTATTATTCCCAGTGAGTCTGAGTTATTGAGTTATCTATCACCAGTATAATTTCCAGTGAACCATCCCCAGAAGAATCCATGCCATCCTCTATTTCTAGTAAAGCTACAGCCAAATTGAGTTTTCTGCCAAATTGTATACTTTTGGAAATTGTCACACTATACAAGAGATTATCATATAGAAATTGCATACTTTTGGAGATTATTGCACTACATAAAGATTGTCACACAGAGATTACCCACTACTCAAGAAAGAAAACTGCTAAATTATCAAACCATCATGCATAAGAAGATCATCATACTATATATGAAATTGTACCAATTCCCAGTTAACCCAAGAAGAAAACTCATTCACAAATTGCTACTACATCCAGAAAACTATCCTAATTAGGAAATTTTCATATAAATTGTTTGCAGATATCCAGCTTTGACTATTATACCACTAGATACCAATAAGTATCTCAGGAATCTTAGAACATTTTGTTGCTTTTTGACAAAGTAACTGGGAGCTCAAGCCAAACCACATCAATCCCCAACCTTGTAATTTGTCTCTATTGAGCCAGACACATTACAATATATTTGTTCTCCCTATATAGATATATTTATAATATATCTAAACAATTGTTAGAATATTTTTTGAGGTTCCAAAAAGTCTTCAAATAATTAATTCAGGTGGTAGTATATATGTTGTCAAAAGTCAGATAACAGTATCTTTAAAATCAAGTTTAAAAATCAAGTGGTAGCAGTGTTAGTCTGTTTGTATATCAGAAAGTAGTTTGTATCTTCAAAAGTCAAATAGTATTTATATATCAGGTAGTGGTTTGTATCTTTAAAAGTTGGGTAGTATTTATATGTCAGACAGCATTCTTCAAATAATTAACTCAGGTGGTTCATATATAATGTTTTTTATTTCTCTATAGCAGTCCACTCATATGTTGTCTAAAGTTGGATAACAGTATCTTCAAAAGTCAGGCAGCAGCAAATCATATGTCATGAGATGGATTATATCTTCAAAAGTTGGGTAGCAAATTATATATTATGAGACAGCTTTCAGGCTTATTGAGTGTAGTTAACAGATCATATCTTCAAAAGTTGAGTAGCAGCAAATCATATATCATGGGATGATAAATCATATATTGCAGAATGGCTTCAGTCTATATAATGATCTTATTTGGTATAGTGGTTCATTCAGCATTTTTTAGCAATTAATTCTTATAATATTGTCTCTCAAACTAAGAAGTGACTCAGCTATTAACTCAATGATACAGTCCTTTGCAGAGTATCTATTGTTCAATATCAATAGTTTACAGAAATCAAACTGACCAGAACAACAAATTAACAGCAGATAGTATAGAGATAAATACAATGCATGATGGGTGGTATTTATATATTGTGGAACAGCTTTCAGGCTTATTGAGTATAAGTAATAGATCATATCTTCAAAAGTCAGATGGCAGTAAATTATATATTATGGGATGGGTCATATCTTCAAAAGTCAGATGGTAAATCATATATTGTAGAACAGCTTCTAGGCTCATTGAGTGTGGTTAATGGGTCATATCTTCAAAAGTCAGATGGTAGTAAATTGTCTGTCATGGGATGGCAAATTATATATCATGAGATAACTTCAGTCTGTACAGCAGTCTTGTTTGATATGATGGTTTATTCAGTATTTTTTAGTGATTAATTCTTATAACATTGTCTCTCAAACTAAGGAGTGACCTGGCTATTATCTCAATGATGCAGTTCTTTACAGAGTATCTATTGTTCAATATCAATGATTTACAGAAATGAGACTGATAACTGGAACAACCAATTAATAGCAGATGATACAGAGATAAATATAATATATGATAAGTAATATTTGTATATTGCAGAATAGTTTCTAGGCTCATTGAGTGTAGGTAATAGGTCATATCTTTAAAAGTTGAGTAGCAGTAAATCATATGTTATGGGACAGATTGTATCTTCAAAAGTCAGACAGCAAATCATATATCATAGAACAGCTTCCAGACTCATCAAGTGTGGTTAATGGATCATATCTTCAAAAGTTGGACAGCAAATCATATATCATAGAATAGCTTCCAGGCTCATTTAGTGTGGTTAATGGATTGTATCTTCAAAAGCAGCAGATGACAGTAGTCTTTTTAGTATAGTGGTTTATTCAGTATTTTTCAGTGATTAATTCTTATAACATTGTCTCTTGAACTAAGAAACAACTCAGCTATTAACTCAATAATACAGTTATTTGTAGAGTATCTATTGTTCAATATCAACAGTTCACAGAAATAAGGCTGACAACCAGAATAATCAATTAACAATAGATGGTGTAGAGATAAATATAATATATAATAGTTTGTATGTGGCAGTTGTTTATTTTTTAGCTTAAAAGTGAGAATTCATCTTAAATTACTAGCTAATAGACACTAAGTTGTAATGTAGTAGATATATAACTGTTGTCACATAATGGTTGCTGAGTCCTTCAAATATGTCAGATTCTCTTCAAAGTGTATCTCTTAGACTAACTCAAGTTTGTTATAAGTAAGTTCTTATTAAAGTGCCTTCCCAAGGTCTTATAGTTCTCAAACTTCTTATCTTTAAACTGGCTTGTTATCTCTTAGATTGCTTGCAAGGGATTATATATATTGCACTGAGAGGAACTGACTTTATTTCAGAGGAAATAAGAGAGATATTTATACAAAATATAACTCAATAGTTGCTAAGATATAAAGATAAATATAAATTCCAATAACTAAAATAAAATACCAGAACATAGAAAACTGTCAAGTTCCAGGGTCAGCACAGATGGTTGCACAGGTTCAGAATGCTGGTATAATTTCAGTAATATAGAAAAATAGTGCTGAAATAATTCTGAGTTATATCAGAATACTAGTGGAGGAACAGCTATTACACAGGAAAAATATGCTGGCATAATTCAGTATAACTAAGGGACTTTAGAGCAGAATGTTCAGGACCATGGGGGCTTTATCCTCATCTGAGGTCAGGATGTCTTTAAAGGAGATGAGGTTTACAAATGTTTTGTCTATCTCATCATCATCATATAGGTTATATGTTTTGTGTATATTGTGTAGGATGACATTATTGCTGATGATGTCATCTTGTTCAGGAGGAAAATTGGGGGTTCTCCAATCTATGAGGTTTTTTTCTACAAAATAGGGAACAAATGTGGGGTCTTGGAGAGATCTAACCTAAATGCTTGGGTCTTGGAGAGGTCTAACCTGAATGCTTGGGTCTTGGAATACTGAGATCAATTCTTACAGAAATTGGTCTGGGTTATTCTGGAGGATGGAATGCCAGAAGTCTTCTACTTTATCACTATTAAGAGTAATAGTGGACTGGACTTCTGTAGCCACTCTGGCTTCTAGTACATTGATACAGTAGGCTGACAGATCTCTGAAGTCTGAGACTCTAATATACTCTAAGTTGGAGATTGACCATGATGCATGCCTAAAGATCTGATAGATCTTCTTAGCTATCCTTGTTTTACATATATCTATGGGAGTGGCATCTTATAACTCTTGAGGGCTGGTCTGTGGGAACTCCTGGCAGAAGAGGTTTCCTATTTCATACTCCTGCCATATTTGGAGGCATTCAGTAGCAATGGTGATCCTTGTTTCCATTTCACAGCAGTAGAGAATATAATGATAAGGGTCACCAGTACTCAGGTTGACACTAGGAGTCCTTCTTATATAGGTCCTCATGGCTCTTCTGATGTCTTAGAACATCCTTTCTTTGACTGAGATGTCTTGGTGGTTTCTTAACCTTGAGGTTTGGCAAGCAGCAGGCATTTTATTTATGGTAAGTCTTTGAGCTATTTTGGGATTGGTGGGTCTTGTTGGTTACTGCTACTGCAGTTTCTTAATCCTTCTTTTATATTTCTCAAGATATCCATACTGTGGTCACAATAACTCACAGTTGGTCATCATTGTTCATCTTATATGCCATATAATCTTCTTGTACTCTGATCTGGTGGCTTGTAAGAAAAGGCTGTCTCCTGTATTAATGTCATCATTCTGAAGTCACCATTACATCTTCCTCCTGAATAAGGATCTTCTTAAATATCCTTATTCATTAGTCCAGTTCTGAAAATTTGCTAATCCTATAACCTCTGGCAAGGAGTCAAAAAGTGGTGTTTATGGGCTGATGTCTTCTCTATGTATTTTGGTGTAATAGTGAAGAGTTGCTCCCTTCATATAGAGCAAGGGCCTGATTCTGATCTTGACCAATCAGTTGATGGTTCAAACTCCTCTGGCTTCGAAAGTCTCATAAATGAGTAGTTGCTGGTGCTATATCCCTTAGAGAATGGTCAGACAGATAGCCTGCTGGTTATGGGACATGCTATTATAATTCATGGACTAGAACCTCATGGGCAGTCATTATGTTTTGCTTCTCTTGTATAGGTTCATGGTATTTCTTGAGTCTGTTCCTGTATACCATGATAGGCAGTATGGTCTCTGAGATTTTTCTAACCCAGAAGGTAGTTCTCTTAATATCTTACATATAGAAGAGTTCTTTCTATTTGGGCTCCAGTTTTTGTAACTATGAGGCTTCTACCATATTTCAATATAGTAGAACCTTTTCTCTGATTTGGATAGGTTCTAGGGTCTTGTGATTCTTTTCTATATTCTTCCTTATCAGTGCTTATGACTTGATGATGTAATCTTCAGCCTTCTTCCAGATTTGGTATAGCCTCTGGATTTCTGCATCAACCCATCTCCAAGTTAGGTCTAGATTCATGGCTGAGGTTTCATCAGAATCTTCTTCTCTGAAGAGCAGTTCTCTTGGGGTAAAGTGTGTACTCTGTGACTGTATGTCTCATAGGACAGAGAGAGCAGTTGGGAGGTAGTTATCCCAATTCTCATATGTGTCTGAGATCTTTACCAGAATGTTCTTGAGAGTCTTTTTGGTTCTCTCTGTCTGTCCATTTCCTTGAGGGTGGTATATGGTGGTCTTGATGTACTGAATCTTATATTTCTGATATATTATCTTATAGAATCTATTGACAAATTCTGTACCACAATCTGTAGTGATTTGCTTCAGTGTCTTATAGTGACAGATAATTTCTCGGTACAGAAAGTCAGCTATAGAGAGGGCATTGGCTTCTTGTAATATTTCTGCTTCTATCTATTTGGTAAAGAGGTCTACAACAACTATAATATAATGGCTTCCTAATAGTATTACTGATAGTGGCCTAATGATATCTATTGCAATGTGATAGAAGGGGATAGGCTCAATTCTTGATGACCCAGATATCTGGTCTTGCTGATCTTATTTTTGTTTTTGGCACTTGTCACACCCTTTGACAAATTGGTGCAGGTCTTCTTCCATCTTGGGCCACCACATGGTTCTTCTTGCCTTATTGTATGTATTGATTCCTCATATATATCCTTGTTTATATACTTCCTTCATTACTTGATACTTCTTATATTTAGATATTACAAGCTTTTTTCCTTTTCTGAGTATGGTGTTGTCTAGTTCAAACTATTTCCAAGTCCAGTTAATAATAGTGATTATCCAGGGTTTGAGGTGGTTGGGCATCTTCCACTACCTAAGATAGCTGATTAATCCATAGTATAACTCCTTATTCATGTTGAATAGTCTTGATGAGAGTATTTCAGAGTATCCTTGAGAGTGCATCAGTATTGGTGTTAGTTCTTCCTGAGCAGTGCTTGACAGTACAGTCATACTCTTGCAGCCTATAGATCTATCTGGTATATATTTCTTTGGAGTTTAGAGTGTGGAATAGCCAGACAAGAGCAGAATGGTCTGTTTGAATAGTGAAGTATTTTCTGGCTAGGTAGTAGTGGAACTTATCTACTGCCCAAACTACTGCTAAGTATTCAAGCTTACATGACTCATAGTTCTATTCTGCTCCACAGATACCTTGGCTTACATAGGAGATGACATATTCATATCCATCTTTCTTCTGAGCTAGGACTGCTCTAAGTTCTATAGCACTCACATCTGTCTGCAGGATGAACTCTAGGTTCCAATCTGGTCTTCTGAGAATAGGTACTTGGGTCAACCTGGTCTTGAGTTCATTGAAGGTTTCTTGGCATTTTTTGGTTCATTCAAATTTAGTTTCCTTCTTCAGTAGCTTGTAGATAGGTGCTGCAATATTGGAGTATTCTTTGATGAATCTTCTATAGTAGCTGGCCAGTCCAAGGAAGATATGGACTTCTGTGGTTGTTCTGGGTCTTGGGTAGGCTACAACAGCCTCAATCTTCATAGGGTCTGTGTGGATTCTGGTCTGGTTGATGAGGTGTCCTAAGTAGGCAATTTCCTGAGCCACAAACTTGTACTTCTTTAGCTTGATGTAGAGGCCATGCTCCTTGAGCTTCTTGAGGGCTAGCTATATGTGGTTAACATATTCCCATATAGTATTGCTGAAGATGATTACATCATCAATATAGACAAAGAGCCATTTTCCAATCTCATTGCTGAAGACTCTGTTCATCATTCACTGAAAACTTGCTAGGGGCATTATACATTCCAAATGGCATTCACAGGTAGATATAGGTGATATTAGGTGTGATGAAGACTGATTTCTCACTGGTATCTTGAGTGAGACCAATCTGATGGAAACCTGAGAATAGATCCAAGGTGCTGTAGTATTTGGCTTTACTTTCAAGAGTGGTAAGAATTTATTGAATATTTGGCAAGAGCTGCCTATCCTTCTTAGTGATTGCATTGAGCTTCCTGTAGTTAATGCAGAGTCTTAGTGCAAACTCTCTAGGCTTGCTTCCTTTCTTTAGGATAAGGATAATGAGTGAAGCCCAGGGACTAATAGCTTGCTTGATGATTCTGACTTCTTTTATTTCCTTGAGTTCTGCTCACAGCCATTCTCTATAGGCAAGTGGTATAGGTCTGGCTTTCTGGTAGATGGACTTGGTATTGCCAGTATCAACTTCATAATAGTACTTAAGTTCTTGATTATAGATATCCCTAAAGTCTATAGCAAGTACTCTTTCATTCTGATGCAGGATCTTGAGAAGTTGTTTTTCCAGGGAAAGGTTTTCTCCAATGATATATGTGTGCTTGTTCTGGTCCTTATCTTTCTTGTGCTCAAGTTTAGTAATCTTAGTAGTGGCATAGGCTCCTCTTCTAGTAGATCTAAAGCCTTGTTCTCCTCTCTTGGTCTTGATGAGTTCGATGGCTTCAGTGATCTTGGGTTTCTTGATTTTGTGGATCAGTATCTGGCCAATCCTGTCATACTTCTTAACTTTGAATAGGGTGGTGGGGTTGTGATTCCTGGCTATGAGGAAGATCTCACCAGTATAATCAGAGTCAATTACTCTTCCTTCAACTGAGATTTTGCTTTTGGCCAGACTGCTCCTAGTCTTGATAATTCCAGCATGGTTCTCTAGCAACTTGACTCCAATTTCAGTGCCAAGTAGAGTGGTGGTCTGTGGTTTGAGGGTAGCATCTTAAATACTGGTAAGGTTCATTCCTATGGCTCCTTCAGTCTTGTATTCTGGGATCTTGGCTTCAGGGTGAAACTTCTTGATCTTAAGAGTGATATGTATCTAGTTCTTATTCCTCCTCATAATTACTGTCAGCTTGAAGTTCTGGGGGCTGGTCATCTTCTTCAGCTTTCCTTTTTGTTTTGGTGGCTTCTTGCTCATATTTCTGTTAGTAGATTTTCCTGACTTCACTGATATAGGACCAGCAGTCATTCAGGTGTTCAGAGCAGTACATCTTAGTACCATGGGGGTATCTTCCTTGAGGGGCATAGCCATCAATGATCTTGTTATACTACTGCTCATCTGTGAGCTTGGGTGTCTTGTTCTTGTTCTTATTCACTGAGTGCATAAAGACTTCTATATTCTCTTCATCTCCTTCCTCTATATCTGATAGAACTCCCTTGTGGATATTGATAGAGACTCATACCTTTCTTCCTCTATAGTTGATCTGTATCTTCTGAGCATTGAGATCAATGATGGTCTTGGCCTTATGAAGTCATTAGTTGCTAATAAGGATGTCATAGTTGGTAACACTTGTAACAATCACATCTACTGAGATAGTAGCTCCTCTTATCTTGATGGAGACTTCTTGGATTTTGCCAAGAGAGGTAGCTTGTGTACCATCTGCTATGATATAGACCATCTTGGTAGACTCTTCAATGTCTCAGTCTAGGCAGTCAATTGTCTTCTTACTCATGAGGCATCCTCCAGCACCAGTATCAATAATGATATCAAAGATACAATCTTTGATCTGACATGGGGTATAGGCTGATGTTTTGTGCTAGTTTTCAGATTCTTTATCTGAGTTTTTGGATTCTTCCTGTGCATTGTAAGCTTCTACAATCTTGTACTCTTGATTCTTGGTAGTAGTTGTAAGTCCTACTCTTAACTGCTGTCTGAAGGCAGAGACTTCAGCTAGCTGTCCAAAAGTAGTATTGACCTTCTGTTCCTTGAGATCTTTGTAGATATCATACTGGTGGATCTTGGTCTTGCACAGCTTCTGTTTCTTCTTACTTTTGTTTTCTCCTGAAACTGGAGTAGTACCTTCAATGATTTGGCAGGCAGCTTCCTCTAACTCCATGTCTTGATCAATCTTCTTGAGTTGAGTCTTGCTTTGGATAGTGACAGCTGGGGTCTTCTTTGGTCTTCCAACTGGCTTGCTGTTGCTCTTCTTATCATAGGGCTTGGACTGGGTTCTGGTACCTTCAGTAGTAGGGTAGAATTCAAGCTCCTCATAGTATTCTTCATTATCAGTATCACCAATCTCCTTGATGACTACTGTATTGATTTGTTCTTTGGTTCTACTAGCATTGCTTAATTGGGCTTTGCATCTTATTTTGGTCATGCAATTCTTTACATAGTGGCCTTCTTCTCCACATCTGAAGTATGTGATATTATATTCTTCTATAGCAGCTATAAATCTCTGTACTGATCTCCTGTTAGTACTTCAGACTTCTCTAACATATCACTAAGATATGCAGTCATTTTGGTGAACTACTTGGTGAGTTCCTCCACTGGGTCAGCTTTGGCTGCCTTGGGGGTAGGTGGAGATAGTTGTCTGTTTATAACTATAGTAGATATGATACTAGTTGGCTTTGGTGGCTCTATCTTGATGCTAGTTATTTTCTCTATTGAGTATTTGGCAGAGTATCTGGTAGTCCAATATCTTTGTGCAAAGACCACTTTCTGATCAAGAGTCAGTACAGCTGAGGTAGACTGGATTGCTAGGGCAATTTCAGGGTGAACTTCTTTAAGGAAGGTTGAATCTGCTATTTGTTCCTTAAGGGCATCATCATAGCCAGCTAAGATAATCTGGTGGCAGATTCAGATATAGAATGAGTTGGGATCTTCACTGAGTCTCTGGCAGATAGTGTTGAGTTGATCCTTGAGAGCTTGCTTAATCTCTTCAGTATAATATGTTATTCTGAGGAAGGCCTTCATATTGGCAAGTTTGGCTATATCATTATCAGCAATAGTGGCTATATTGAACTTATCTCTGACAGGTCCTCTGAGGCTGACTGGTAGAAGGGCCAATTGTGTATCTATATCAAGAGCTTGTATGGTAGTGAATTGTTCAAAGTCTTTAATAAAGATCAGGATTGACTCTTTAGTAGTATATCTATAGAATGTGAGAGGATGTATTTCTATCTTGTCTTGAATTCTTGTAGAGGTGACTCTTGTAGTCAGGGTAGTTGTTGTGGTGGTTGTTTATTTTTTAGCTTAAAAGTGAGGAATTCATCTTGAATCACCAGCCAATGAGCACTAAGTTGTCATATAGTGATTGCTGAGTCCTTCAAATATGTCAGATTCTCTTTAAGATATATTTCTTAGACTAACTCAAGTTTGTTATAAGTAAGTTCTTATTAGAGTGCCTTCCCAAGGTCTTATAGTCCTCAAACTTCTTATTTTTAAACTGTCTTATTATCTCTTAGATTGCTTGCAAGGGATTGTGTATATTGTACTGAGAGGAACTGACTTTATTTCAGAGAAAATAAGAGGGGTATTTATATAAAATATAACTCAATGGTTGCTAAGATATAAAGCTAAATATAAATTCCAATAACTAAAATAAAATGCTAAGATATGGAAAACTGCCAAGTTCCAGAGTTGGCACTGATAGTTGCACAGGTTTAGGATGCTGATATAATTTCAGTGATATAGGAAAATAGTGCTGGAATAATTCTGAGTCACATCAGAATACCAGTGGAGGAATAGCTGTTATACATAAAATAGATGCTAGCATAATTCAGTATAACCAAGGGACTTTAGAGCAGAATATTCAAGACCATAAGGGCTTCATCCTCATCTGAGGTCAGGATGTCTTCAAAGGAGATAAGGTCTATGAATGTTTTGTCTGTCTCATCATTGTCATATAGGTTACACATTTTGTATATATTGCACAGGATGATATCATCACCAATGATATCATCTCATTCAGTGGAAAAATCAGAAGTTCTCTAATCTATGAGGTTCTCTTCTACAAAATAGAGAATAAATGTGGGGTCTTGGGGAGGTCTAACCTGGATACTTGGGCCTTAGAATACTGAGATCAATTCTTGCAGGAATTGGTCTTAGTTGTCCTGGAGAATGGGATGCCAGAAGTCTTCTACTTTATCACTATTGAGAGTGATAGTAGACTGAGCTTCTGTAGCCACCCCTGGCTTCTAGTACATTGATACAGCAGGCTGACAGGTCTCTAAAGTCTGAGACTCTAATATTCCAAGTTGGGGGATCGACTATGGTACATACCTAAAGATCTGATGGATCTTCTTAGCTGTCCTTATTTTGTATATATCCATAGAAGTAGCATCTTGTAACTCTTGAGGGCTGGCCTATGGGAACTTCTGGCAGAGGAGGTTTTCTATTTCATACTCTTGCTACATTTGGAGACATTCAGTAGCAATAGTGATTCTTGTTTTCATTTTATAGCAGTAGAGAATATAATGATAAGGGTCACTAGTACCCAGGTTGATACTAGGAGTTCTTCTTGTGTAGGTCCTCATGGCTCTTCTGATGTCTTGGAATATCCTTTTTTTGACTGAGGTGCCTTGGTAGTTCCTTGATCTTGAGGTTTGGCAAGCAGTAGACATTTTATTTATAGTAAGTCTTTGAGCTATTTTGGGATTAGTAGATCTTATTGGTTGCTACTATTGTGGTTCCTTAATCCTTCTTTTATATTTCTCAAGATACCTATACTATGGTCACAATGACTCACAGTTGGTCATCATTGCTCATCTTGTATGCTGTATGATCTTCTTATACTCTGATCTGGTGACTTGTAAGGAAAGGCTGTCTCCTATACTGATGTCATCATTCTGGGGTTACTGTTACACTGTATAAGTATAGCAGATTCTGAAATTTATATGAAGAGAGAAAGAGTATATAAAGAAGACTTATTTTTTGAAATTGAACAGACTGAGGTTTATTTACTCTAAATACTAGGATATTTATATAAGTTTACTAGTTATAAAGTGGTTAAGTTATAACTATATTTTCTATAAGTTATTTTCTACAAGTATAGATCCTCTATATCTATGAAATCTCTATGATCATAAAGATTTTACATCTATAAAATGACTGCTATTTGTAAGGATTCAGGTACTATGATCAAATATCTACTTCTTGTTTCTATTTCATACTATATATCACAATAATCTCAAACTATAACTAATCTATTTAATAAATAAATTATAATTTATTATGAGTAGAAAGTATATTTAAATAGCCTTTCTTAGACAAAATATCATTACTTTAATATTTGAATTCAGTATATTAATAATATATTATATATATTTATATATATTTAAAAAGAGTTTTTTTATTATTTTTTAAAAAGATAAAATTATATAGAATTATAGAGAAATATTAAAAGAATAACTATAATAAGTTTTAAATATATATTTCAATTTATTATCTATCTATTAAATAAAGAATATTTATAAATAATTTTATTCCAAAACTGAATCAATTTT
>RBNI01001455.1:0-22369 GCA_003990745.1 Jimgerdemannia flammicorona | reverse complement strand
AGAGCTGCCCACCTCTCCCCCTTCTCAAGGTCAGGCACTGGCACTCCCAATCTCCCCCCAACTACCCTCTAAAAGTTCTCCATACTCTCGCACTCCCCCAGCCAATGTTCAGGGGTCTGCACCACCCCTCCCTCCTGCCCTATGTTATGACACTCCTCACAATCAAAGACCCCACCATCCACCAGATGGCCAGTCCTAAAGTTAAGCATCACATTTCGCTGCAGCAGCCTCCACCATGCTACCCAGATTTTTGGTGGGAGCCACCTTGACACTACTTTGATCCAAGACCAGATGCCTGCCCAGTCCCACCCCTCCCCGATCCCAGCCCCTTGCCAGGCCTCCGGCCACAGGTCCTGTCCCAGACCCCTAAGGTACTCTATGCCCTCCTCTAATCGGAAGTCCTCGACCAGATTCCCTCCCAACAGGAGCCTGTCCCACCTCCACATCTCCGGACCCCAGACCTCATCCCCTTCAGCACCTTGCCACTGAATCCTAATGCGATGGGCCCCATCTACCACTCCCCACCAGAATCCTTTGTACCGCATCCTCTGGCTACCATCCAAGGCCACCAAGGACAGTAGATCCCCTGAACCACCCCGCGGCAACACCCTCACCTCCCACAAACACTGCATAAGTGGCACCCATTCCCCTCCTCTCAGCTCACTGGCCCTCCTCATCCACCATGCCCTTAAGCAGTGTAGCCTCTTGGAAAAGTCCACCAGGCCAAGTCCTCCACGATCCACAGGGAGTGCAAGTACCTTCCAGCCAATCTGACTCCGGCGTCCAGCCCAGAGCCAAGAGCAGGCCATCTTGAGAAGCCTTTTAACCACCCACTTAGGGAAGTCCAAATGGTAGCCCAGATACCAAAGCTTCGGCATCCAATATACATTCAGAACAGTTACCCTCCCCGCCAGCAACACCTATCTACCACCCCAGCTCGTCAGTACTCTCCCCCATTCCACCAGTTTGTGCTCCCACCACTCCTTAGGAAGTAGAGAGCCATACACCGAGAAATAGATACCCAAGTACCGAACCACTCCTCCAGCCGGGACAATTGTTCCAATGACGTCCCCCCTACTACTCCTTCTCCAAGGACCATTGTCTCACACTTGTGCCAGTTAAGTTTCGCTTCAGAACATCTCTCATACCACTCAACTATTTCCTTGAGCTGAGCCACATCTGCCACCGAACCCAACCCAACCACCATGTCATCCGCAAAGGCCCCCACCTTCCAATTGATGCCCAAGACATTCAATCCACCAACTCTATGCCGGATCCTATCCAACAGTGGCTCTAAGGCAAAGGCGTACAGGATGGGTGACAACGGATCCCCCTGTGGCACCCCTCTCTCCAAGGGGAAAGAGGCCCCCCTATGTCCATTAGCCAGAATCACAGCCCTACTCCCTTCCAGTAGTCCAATCAATGATCTACACATGCCCACCAGTACTCCAATGCGCTCCAATATCTTCTCCAACCACACTCTCCGAACCCTATCATAGGCCTTCTCCTGGTCCAGGAAGACCAAGCGGCCATCCACCCCTGTAGCCCTAGCACCTTCAATAACCCTGTGAACCTACGCCATGCCATCTCGGATCAGTCGGCCCCCAACAAAGCCTCTCTGCTCCTTCCCTAACACCTGTTGGGCCACACCTTGGAGCCTTGCCACCAGGATTTTGGTGACCAGCTTGTGGTCCATATTCAGTAGCATAATTGGCCTCCAATTCTTCCAGTCCTCCTTAAGCCCCTTGTCCTTGTACAGCAGTGATACCAGCCCCAACTGCTGCCCTCCAATCCATTCTCCAGAACTGATGACTGCATCATACATCAGCGACATCTCCTCCAGAGCCTCCTCCACGGCTGCCATCTGTTTTCAAAAGTCCCAAGGCAGACCATCCTCCCCCGGCACAGTCCCCAGGGTCATTGATGCCAGAACTCGAAGGATCTCCTCTCCCATAACTGGTCGACCAAGCTCCCCCAATCCTGCTGCAGGACTTGGGTGCCACTCTTCCAGATGCCGCTCAATGTCCCACTCCACCTCCCCTCCTTCCTCTTCACTCCAGAGGTTACTCCAATGAGTGCTCAACTGGCCAAGAATCCCCTGCACACCTAATACCATCTCTCCCTCATCATTAAGAACTCCTTCCCACCTGTGTCTTGCTCCCCTCGCATGAAGGAGGTGGGACAAAAACCTTGTGGGCCATTCTCCTTCTTCCAATCCCTGCCACCATAGCCTGGCTGCCATAGCCTGAGCCTGCAATACTTCCTCCTTCCTCAACAAATCCTGCAGTTCCACCACTTCCAGTCTAGCCCGCTTAGCCTTCCAATCCAACACCTCCTCCACCTCCAACAATCCAGCCCAATTCAGAAGTAGCCCTTCAAGTCTCCTAGATGCCCATCAGACTTGTCTTCTCCGCTGAGCACCCTGCTCCCTCTCCACTTCCCCCCAGAATCTTTGAGCCTTGGATTTCAGTCTACGCCACCTATCTCCAATCCTCATCCCTGCTCACCTCCAAACATTAACCTTGGATCGTACCTCTACCACCCACACATCCCACAGGTCCACTTCATCCAGCAGGGAAGAGTTCAGCCACCAATGTCCTGGCCCCTCTCTGCTCTCTCCAAACCTCCCACCACCCCGAATACCCCAGTGGTCTGACCAAGGGCACCACTCTACCTCCATCGTCTCCCAAACTGAATTGCTCCAGCACTCAGCAGTCAGCACCCAATCAATCCTAGTTCTAAGTCCTCCCACTCAGTGAGTATATAAACGTCGGTCCCTATCCTGAAGTCACATGGCATCCACCAGTGAGCTGAGCCTTTCCACCTCTTCTCATTCTGCCAATCCCCCACTCCTTCCTGTCATACCCCGTCCCCCATCAGTTCTGTCCAGTCTACTCTCCTGTACCATATTAAAGTCCCCCCCCAGACAATCCACTCCAGCCTCCACCAAGAGCCCAGAATCCTGCAGATCCCCAATCCATGCCACTCAGGTCCCCCTCTCAGCCAGGCAGTAACAAGATCCAACTACAATTGAGTTCCATCCAGGCCTCCGCCACATCCCCCACACTAATCTACTACCCCAGTGTCCAGTGTCCGCAATGCCCCCTTTCCCCTTTCTAACCAAGATCCCTACTTTACCCTGCCAAAATGTCTCCCCACCCCACTCTCTTGTCCATTCTAGTCCTTCTTCCCCCCCCTCACACCATACATCTTGAAGTAAAAATAGATCCGCCTCCTGTTTCTTCAGCTATCCAAAAATCATATGTCACCTCCCAGCCCTTCTAAGCCCATTGACATTCAAAGAAAAAATGTTGGTTGTACTATTCATAGTGAAGTAATTGATAAAATTCATATCGCCACATCTACAATTCCATGCTCACTTCCTCTCCAGCCAGATCCAGGTTCCTTTTTGCTGCAATCTCATCTTCCACAATCTGCTGTTCCTCCAGAGCCACCAATAGTTCCGCACATTCCTCCCCATCCACCATCTCCATCGACACTCGATGCTCCTCGCACACCACCTGCCACTTCTCCAGACCCTTCTGCGGCCCCCACAGATAGGCTGCCCTTTCATTAGCTATACCCAAGAGTGTCATCTCCCTTGCCTCAGTGACCTCATATTCCTCCGCCTCCAGAAGAGCTACCATCATCTCATCTCTCAGCTTCCTCACAACCTCCTCCCCTCGCAGCACTTGTCTCCAGAATTCCTCACTGATCACCCGGAAGTCTATCTCACCCAGTTCCTCAGCCACCACATTTCGTAGCACCCTCAATAGCCACCTCTCCCTTCAACTACCTCGGCTGCCTGCTCCAAATCCACCTCTCCTTCCTTCCTCTCCTCAGTTCGCACAGATTTGTCCCACCCATCCTCAGACACATCCTCCAACTCCCCCTCTCCCACCTCGGGAACACCATACTGGATTGGAGTATCTTCTGCCATTACCGTGTCCACTCCAGCCTCCTCCGGCCCCTGTCCCCCACTCTCCTTTGTCTTCTCCCCTTGCTGCCCCACCTCTGCCCAGATGCTAGCACTCGCTCCAGCACCTTCCTCTATAGCCCCTGCCCTGCGGCCCCCATCCAAACTGGCCAACAAGTCCTTCTGCAGCTGCCTCCCCTTCGCCTTCTCCCAGAGCACCTTGTCCATTCACACCTTCTTGCCCTCAATTACCTCTACCACCGTCCTAGCCTCATAAGCCCTCCAAGCCCTTTGCTGCCTCTCCACTGCCCCAGCCAAGTCCTCAAGTGCCTCCAGCAGGTCCTCCTCTTCTTCCTCCAACCCCTTCACCCTTGAAACCTTGCACTCCATCAGGCCCCACTTCAATGCCACTGGCCAGTCCCTAGCCTTCCCAGTATTCTCCATCCCAAACAACCTCAACCGGACGTCCACATCTCCAGTCCTGAGCTCAGTCCCCTCCCACACCCTGAATCCAATATCAACCACTTTGCCATACTCCTTCACTACTTCTGTGACCAGCCTCCTCGCCTCCTCCTTCTTCACCGTTGGCAAGTCCACAATCACCAGATGAACCACCCAGGGATTCCAGCGCATACACCTCGCCATCGGCACCGAGATCCCTCCAACCACCACACCCTTCTTCACCGCCTCCAGCAGCAAATCCTCCTCTTCAAACCCCACCTCAACCACCTCCAGCTTCTTCAAAAACTTAACCGAGGCTGCCCCCTTCACCTCGCTCGCCAACAGCCCCAGCACCATCTTTGCCGTCAATGCTAAGCCTTGGAAGCACAGTGTGACGGTGAATTCCGATCACGATTTCTTGAGTAACAGGGCTGCCACGAGGCCCGTCACACTATTGGCCAGGTCCCCAGATCCCACGCTGCTCCCCTTTCTAGGTCCCCCATCAGCTGTCACATCTGGATTTTTTTCTAGATTGCCCATCACACCGCCATCAGCAGTCACTGCCTCAACCACTACTCCTATAGCCCCACTATGCTGACCCCCCAGTAGAGTGGCCTCCTTGCCACTCGAGGAAGCAGCTGCCTTCCCCTGCTCCAGCCAGCCATCCAGTCCCGTTGCCTGCTTCCCCATTCTGACCTTGTCTGCAAAGGTCATCCTTCCTCCTCCCTGTGGCCTTGCGCCTCCTCTGCCACCCCCTCCAGCCCCGCGGCCTCTCACCGAAGTGCTTGGCATGCCAAGACCAGCACTCCGACCCCCCCCTACATGTTGCCAGTCAAAGGCACTGGGGCCCCCCAGCCCAGTACGCTCACCAGAATGCACATTGCTCACCATCTTGAAAGCACCAATACTTGTAGATGTTGCCAAAAGTGTTGTCAGAATCTCATGTCACCCAAATGGTACAGGTGAAAGGTGCCACTTCATTGTGTGTTTGGATCCTCACTCATTCCTTGGCATGTTGTATTGAGCTGATCCTTCAGAGCTTGCTTGATCTTGTCTGTATAATATATATTTCAGAGCCAGGTCTTCTGTGCTGTTAGTATAGCATCAGCATCATTTCCTACATGGGTTGCAGCTGTGAATGCTGCTCTGGTAGGACCTCGTAGGCTGAAGAGCATAAGGGCTACTTGCTATACTGCTGTCAGAGTCCTTATGGTGGTATACTGCTCGAAATTATCAATGAAGGTAATGATTGATTCATCTGAGGTATACTCATGGAATACTGGTGGTCTCATATCCATTTTGTCTGGGTATTGTGGCTTGGTTTGTGTAGTTGCTTGGGTAGTTGTAGTTGTTTGTTGTTTAGCTTGAAAGTGAGGGATTCATCTTGAATCACCAGCCAATGGGCACCAAGTTGTAATGTAGCAGACACTTACTCTTGAAAGTATGTTGGATTTCTGTATCTTGAATACTTGATCTTCTCTGACTCCTCAGAGTCCTTGGGATACAGGGGTGGATGAGTTCGAAGTGTATCTGCCCATGGGCTTACTAGTTCCTTTACTATCTCTTTGCTTTTTGAACTATTTCAATCTGAGGTTTATTCACTCTAAGATACTAGATTATTTATACAAGTTTTGCTAACTATAAGGTAGCTAAGTAATGGCTCGTTTCACAAGTGCTGAATCTTTAAACATCTGCCAAGATTTCGCTGATTGCAAAGGTTCTAACATCTCCTAAATCCTTGCGAATGTTAAAGTTTCTGCACTTTGCAGAATGTGGCTGCTATTTATGAGGCTAAGCTATATTGGGAATCAGATTCAGATACCATGATCAAATGTCTAATTCCTCTGTTTCATGTTACTAATTCGGATCAGCCATTATAGTACATATATTTACAAAAAATGTGATTTTAAGGATCAAAAGAATACTGATAGAAAGGTTGTTAGATGTGAAGGCAAATCTGTAAGTATTTAAATATATATAATTTATTGATGTATCTAATAATAACAAATACTGATAATATATATATATATATATAGTATTCTCTTGCTATGGCAATTTGATCAGCAATCAGTAAATATTACTGTAATTTGTAACTATGATGACCAATGATGGAATTTCAGCTATGCAGAGAAGAAATGGATAGATAATCTATCATTATCTACTAAAGTCAGCAGATATATGCAGAGTCTACACAAGTGTAAGACATAAGCAGGTGATAGTACTGAATTTGTTTGAGCATTAACAAGTAATAATATAAAAGCTCTTTATACACTTTATGATACAAAAGGTGTAATTGGAACAAGACAATATGTAAATATTTTATTTATTTCTTTAATGTCAGTCAAATATATATATTATTATTAACATATCATAGTGTATTTATTTATTTGCATTTCTTTGTCTTTTACATAAAGATAAAGCATTGTAGATGTAATAGAGATATGTTGAATATATACCAGGTAGAATACAAATTATCTTGATATTAGATTTCTACAAAACCCATTAAGTTGGTGATAAGTTTCACTTAATAACTTTAATTTTTATAACTCTATTTCATTTGAACTAATAATCTCTATTATCTAAAGAAATACAACCATTTTTTTTACATCATTATGATTATATAAAGTACATGTGTCTAGTTTATATCTATTTGAACTGGAAAGTCTACTATAGTAATTTGTCAGATATACTTTTTACCAAAGTTGATAAGTATGATCATGTTTATATATATGATTTGCTTTATCTAGTATTTAAGGGCTGGTTTGAGAGTGATTTACATAATGCAGGTTATGCAAAGTAGTACCTTTATGATATCTACTCTTTTTGAAGAGGTGGATGCCAGTACTGATGTCATTATACAAGTCCAAAATGGGATATTTGACAGTTGTATATTTGGGGTAGATGGAGTATTGAGTTTGATAATTTGACTATTATATGATATATAATTGGCACAAATGATATCTATCATATTTCTAGAGATCTGTATACAAAGCCTCACAAACCACTTACTGAAGAATCTCCTTTTTAAATAAATATATTCATAGATTATGTTAGTAAGTAATTTAAATTTGAATTTGACAGAAATCTGCTAAATATACTAATAAATAGCAAATTTAAGCTAAAGAATAGCTTATTTCTACTGACTTCTAACATATTATATTTATTCCAAAGAATGTAATATAAGATCACCATTTAGAAGTATATATTTATATTCAATATTATCGTTTATATTTCTCATCAAGCTTTCAGAGAACCTAATTATTTATATATTATTATTCACATTTTTTGAAATTTAGAGGGAACCTAATTATTTATATACTATTATTCATATTTTTTTTTTTTTTGGAATTCAGAGGGAACCTAATTATTCATATAGTGTTATTTATATTTTTTCAGAATTTAGAGAGTATCTAATTATTTAAAACCATATAAGCTGTTAATTATTTATATGAAATTTATTTTAATAGGTATAATACACAAATATACTTAAGATCTTCTTTACTTGGATCCAATACTTCTCTATCTCTGAACTTCTCTTGTATTTTAATTGCAGTAGCCCAGGCTATATCCAATCACTGATATATTTCCTGCAAGCCAACTTTATTGATTATTGTGAGGATATTTTCATACCAAGCCTTTCAAGTTAGTTCTTCAAACTTCAACCTTATAATAGTAATATACATCTAAAACAAATGAAGTATAATTAGATTCTATAATCTATAAGTGAAAATTTTTAACATCATATAAACTTACCATAGTAATAGCAAAAGCTACTATTCTTCTATCTAATGTCTTTAGTTGGCACATTTGGGCCAAACTTTGTAGCATCTTCGATCCATGATATAATCTATGGTTATAGTACATGAAGACAATCCAAATTATTTCTTTGAAAGTAGGGCCTGTACAGACTGATTGACTATATACTCCTTGAACTTTGCTTATTAAGTAGTATTGAGGTTGAATATTCTATTGATTGGGTCTGCTGAAAGGTCAAACTTGAGGTTGCATTTTTTATAGATCATAAACATCTTATCAGAGTTGAGTATTAACTGTCTGAATTGATGGTCCTTGTTAAGGTTGAAAATATTTGAAAGAACAGGAGCAAATTTAGAGAAAAGATTGGATTTAACAGCTTTAAGGACCTATCTCCTCATGTCACTTGGCCTAACTATGATCTATAGATGAAAGATAATTAGATAAAATAAGAAAGAGGTAAATATACAGTGGTAATTCAATATATACCTTGCTGCATTTCACAATTATCACTTTTAAGTCAAAACCCATGCATTTAGATATCTTTTTAAGGGTGTCTTCTTGTTCCTCTTTATTCAGCCATATGTTAATAATAATTATGTATCTGAGAAGCTTAAGCTTGGCCATTCTCTTCTGATCAGAATACATATCTTTGGATTTGATTTCATATTCTCCAAGAAGTTTGATATAGCAAATTATAGAGAGCATATCTTGAGCTTGATTAGATATTGTATTGTTAGATAGTAGGTGTGAGTGAGTGGGTAGATTGAGTGGATTTTAACAGTTTGGCTTACACATTACAGTAACAAGTAATGAGTATGAGTATGAGTAATAAGCATAAGTATAAGTGATGAACCTGAGCATGAGTGCAAAAAATGAGTATGAGCATACGTAAGTATAAGTGATGAGCATAAGCATGAGCAATGAGCATAAACATGAGTAATGAGTATAAGTGTGATATAGTAATAATTATATAAGCATGAGTGAGTATAAGAATGAAAAAGTAGAGAGAGTAGGAGGGGTGCTTTTATATCAATAAGCAGATATGTATATGCTGCTTATCAATATATGCTCACCATATATATACTGAGCTTACTATATATTCTTGCTATATATATATACTTGCTATATATGTACTGGGCATACTATATATATTATGCTGAGCTTACTACATATACTTGCCATATATATGCTGAGCTTACTATATATGCTTGCTATACATATGCTGAGCTTACTACATATGCTTGCCATACATGTACTGAGCTTACTATATATGCTGGCCATAATATAAGTATTGATGAAAGCTTGGCCAGATATATGCTGCTTATCAATATAAGCTTACTATATATGTGTTGAGTTTACTATATATACAAGTCATACATATACTGAGCTTGCTGATGCTGCTTATTATATACTGGCCATAATGTGAGCAATTTGATGATATATATGTTGAGCCAGATATATACTGCTTATCAACCTATGATAAGATTAATATAACATACATATGTTGAGCCTCTTGATGGGTCTTGAGCTTCTTGAATTATTACTTGGGGCTAAATCATATAGCTATGATCAGAAATCAGTATATTTCAACCTTTTAAGCTATAGTTATATAGTATTTGTATATATTTTTACTGAATTCTATGGATTTCTCTACAATATGAACTCATGAAGATATTATGATATTTCTAGCAGTGAATAGTACAATTACTATATGACTACACTAAAATTTATTGCTCTTTGAGCTTTGTTCTTCATTTATGTAAAATTGGCATATCTTGATCTTTTAAGCTATAGTTATATAACATTTATATATATTTTGCTGAATTCTGCAGATTTCTTCAGATAATAAACTTATGAAGACATTATGATATAAATATATAACTGGGTTTCATATATTTTTTTACATGAATAATATAATTGCTATATAACTACTATCAATTTTCACTGAAATTTCTTACCTTTTACAAAAGATATTATTATAATATAATTTTTTCATAAATCTGTATCAAACTATTAATATAGATATTGTCTCAGGAACTTAAGAATATGCTCAATGTGTTTATTTTTATTAATATGAATTTTTGGTTATAAAAATGATAATAGAAGTCAGTGTATCTCAGTTACATACTTTGGTGAAAATAATTCTATATAACTCTTGTTGAGGTATAATTAACCTGCTTAGATATGACTTTTTCTTGATACCTCAAGGCTTACAAAACCTGCTTATTTTCATTGAGGTTCTATATTTTTCTACATTTTTTCCAAGTGGAGTTTTGTATTTTTTTCTATATAGAAGTAACTATTTTTCCTCATTGGCAAATTTGCTTGCCTGATCCAATTGGCTAGTTATAGTCAGCTCATTGACCCCTGGTTCATCACATTTAGCCTATATAAAATTTTGACTTAGGACTATATACCTTACTGTGAGTTAATCCCAAATTTCTTTTTTATTTTTATTTTTTATTTTTTTAATGAACTCAAAGCCCTGCATATTTTTATTAGAAGAGAACCTAGACTATATAGACCAAAAACCTCCCCCACTACTCTCTGAGCACTATATCCTCATTAATCTAAGCTAGCTATTGTCTAGCAGTTTAATTATACTAAATACAGTAGGGTTTATGAATGCCCCACATCATATTCTGTATACTATACTCTTTCTACTATCAGAGAGTAAACAACTATATGTCTATAACTGAAGATACATATCTGAAACCTCAATATATATATAAGACTATATCTGAGCTTATTCATATAGCTCCTATTATCTCAAGTAGAGTGACAGATAAAGAAAAACTTCTATCAAAGTACAGAATAGTGAGTAGGATCTTCTAATCTCTCACTACTCAAGCCTGCAGGCCTTGATCATATTACTATATCAGCTCTTGATTCTAGTTAAGTATAGTCAAGATATCTGATCTGCCCCTAACTACCTCTAATGACCAGAGTCCAACTCTATATATTGTCAAAAATAGCTGAGAGTGATATCTATCACCTAACTACCTTATACTAATTAGAAGACCCCCAAAAGACTTCTTTTGCTTAAATAACTCAAAGTGAGCTAAGTCATATAGGTATCTTTTTGTGAAAAGTAATATGTTTTCAAGTTTTTACTTTACATACTAGTATACTAGGTGTAGCAGAAGTCTGACAATAACATATAATAAGTTTCATCAAAATCTGTTAAGTTTTAGTACTATAGTAAGCTAAGATTCATCAAGCTCTGAGTACTTAGAAAGGAGGAGGTCTGGCCTGGGTCTCTCTAAGAGTTGTGCTGTAGCTGTTGGAGTTGATGAGGTAGAGAGACAAACTGGTGGTCAGAGGTAGACTACTAAAGTGGATAGTTGGTATATAATAGTGGTGGGTAGGAGGATTGCTTCTAGGCCTAGTGAAAGGACAGTGGGGGTATAGTGTCAACAGAGAGAGAGAGTCAGGTGACTGATCAGCTGTCTGATCAGATGTCTATTAGGGGTCAGAGATCTAGTGATGAGACTGCTAGAATTGATTTTCCTAGGACTAGATTGGTGACTGAGAGTGTGATTGCTAGTAGAGTGATAGTGTCTAGTGAGGTATTGGCTAGGGTTTTTGAGAGTAAGAGTAGGATGACTTTGGCTACAGAGACTGGTAAGCTGGTAGTGTATCCTTTTTTTTACAAGTCAATATTGACAGGCTATCTCTGTAAATTTCTTAGAACTAGGGCTGTTGGCTAGAGAAGTTCTATAACTAGTGAGTGAGAAGGTTGCTGGGGCTGAGTCATTAAGATTTATTCCATTAGAAGAGACTGTTGAGATTGGTTTTATTGAGGAGAAGATGATGGTAAAAGCTCTGAAGAAGGGGCTGATAATCAAGAATATCAAGGTGGGAATGGCAAGATATCTATAGTGGGACTCATGTATAGTATATATATCTAGTGGTTGAGAGATTGCTGATACTGAGCAGGCAGAAGATGAAGATAGTGATAACTAAAGCTCTGGAGGATTTTGGTGAGATAGTGAATTTCAGCTTTATGTTTTGGGAGGGTACAAAGTTGAGAAATAATAACTGTAAGACAATAGTATGGTTGGAGGAAAAGGAGGTAATAAGGTTAGAGTGAGACTGGCCTGAGATTATTCATATTGGGGGATAGGAGTATTAGATTTTGAGGAGAAAGAATTCTGAATAGGAAGAGAAAGAGTTGCTGATTGCCCTAGAGGAGTGTGAAGTAAAGGTCTTAAGAAAGAGAAAGTAGGAGGAATTTACCAAGAATTGGGTCTAGATTTAGGCTGATGGAAAGAGGTGGTAATGGTGTAAGAAGAATTGTGAGTATTTGTAGACTATATTGTAGGAGACCACAGAGGAGGAGGCTATAAGAGTTGTGAATGACAGAAATCAGATAGAAGGGGTAGAGGCAGCAGAGATGCCCTTCTTGCAGCTAGAGAGAGTAGAAGATTTGATATATACACTGGTAAAGGAGAAGAGAGCTGATGGAGAGGAAGTGGGGGGAGAAGGTTTTGAGGAGATTGTTGAGATAGTCCCAGAGACTCAGATAGAGGACACATATATAGCTGGGGCTGCAAATATATACTGAGAATACTCTGAGGCTAGTGAGATAGTGTAGCTGGACAAAGTCTCTAAGGAGGATAATTTGGTGGAAATTGTCTCTGATGTATTAGCAGATTGAGAATTGCTTCAGAAATTAAGTAGGACTTCTAGGCCTACTACCCTAGAGCCCTTAGCAATGACAGCAGATAGTTGGTTTCAGGTTACTTAAGAAGCTTACAGAGAAATACATTAAGAAAGTTGATATATTTCAGAGATCTCTAGAGACATGGGAGGAGTTTCTTAATATGGCAATATAGGGATTGAAGTTGGTAATAGCTATAGTGGCAGCCCTTCTGGAGAATGAGAGGTATAAGGTAGATGATGCCAGAATGGTAGATATCAGAAAGGTAGCATTAGAGTGAATAGACTTCTTCTATGTCAGTATTAATAGAAAGTGGATCTGGAGGGCAGTCTGTGAGAAACATCAGGACATTATCAAGAGCAGGACTGAGAAAATAGTAGCAGTAGTGGCTTATCTTTAAACTTTCAATTTTTGATAAAGAACAGTTTATATATTTTATTGATCAATATTAATGGTCTATAAGATGGGGTCAAGCAGTAGTACTTATTTAGATAGCTGAAGGTCTAGAAGTATGATGTGGTGTTTCTTCAGAATGTTCAGATCTATGATGTGCAGGACTATAAGGTGTGCAGTAAGAAATGGTTTGGTAGTGCTGGTTAGAATAGGTAAGTTGGTATTCTAGTTGGTATTGATAAGAGTGAGCTAGTAGATGTGGATACTTTTGATAGTCAACTAGTATAGAGAAGGCTAAAGGAAGGAACTGGGAATAGACTTTTGGGGGCTTAGGATACTTACCAGTAGTTAGCAGAGAGTGAAAGCAATGGGTGGAGGAGTGGTTGGCTTGTGAGGGATGAGAGACTATTAGGTTAGACATTTTGGAGAGAAATTTTAATATAGTGTGTGATTGTGCTCTGGACAGATCTGATGGTGGGGCTAGAGTGACAGTCTCTCAGAGGCTGTTCCAGTAGCTTCAGGCAGAGAAAGGTATAGAGTTGGTAGATAGTATATAGCTACAAGCTGGAGATAGGTCAGAGCTCTTCACTAGGTGATATCTAGTGAGTGATGGGCTGGTGGAGATAAGGATTGATTGGGTGCTAATAGCAGAACATTAGAATAATATACTAGATAATATAGAGGTGTGATAGTGCCTATGGTCAGACTATTAGAGAGTAGAGGTGTGGGGAAGGTTCCAGATAGTTAGTGGTGGAGGAGGACATTGGTATCTTAATGTAGCCTTACTCAAATATCTAGTGAAGAGAGAACAATTTGTGGTTTTGACCAAGTGGAAAGTAGTAAGATGGGTAGATAGTGGTCTGTCTATTGCTGAATGGTGGGACAGATTTAAACACTTGGCAGGTGCTTACTAGTGGGATGTTGGGAAGGTGACTGAGAAGGAGCAGAAGGATAAGAATAGAAGGACTGAGAGGGGCCTGAGGTGGTAGTTATAGCTATTGGAAGAAGGAGTGCTGATAGGGGAGAAATGTCACTCATTAGTTAAGGAGATGGTCAATCTGCAGTTGGATATGAGGGAGATAGAAGACAGAGTGGTAGATGGTCTTCTAATATATCTGAGAGCCCAGTGATTAGAAGAAGGAAAGCAGCCAACCAAGTATCTATTTGGTATTTTGAAGGCCAGAAAGATGTAGCATAGTTGGGTATCAGTTCTGCAAGAGGATAGTATCAAGGTCTCTAATATTACAGATATGCTTGAGGAGGTCTCTAGGCAATAGCAGACCCTCTGGAGTGATGAGAGTGTGGGTATAAATGATGGTACACTGGATGTTGAGAGTGCTCTACTGGTGCAGAACTGACCAGTAGTAGCATTGCTGGAGATGGGGGCTTTTGTGATAGGTAGAGTGTCTTTAGAGGAGATGTTGGGGGTTTTGCAGGAAGTATCTAGTGGTTTATCACCTAGAAAGGATGGGCTATCTTGGGAGTTTTAGAAGAAGTTCCAGGCTAAGTTTGGTACTTGGCTTGTAGTAATAGTCAACTTTGTATTAGAGGAAGACCAGTGGATTAGTAATAGTAACTTAGAGTTAGTTTCTTTATTATATAAGGAGAAAGATGATAGGAGAGTATAGCAGAACTAAAGGCTAATAATGCTGTTGAATGTAGATCTCAAAGGTCTTGATAGGAAGAATATAGCAGTAGATTAGCAGACTGGTAAGTGAGGAGCAGAGAGGCTTTGTAAAGAGATGGTAGATTAAGAACAATACTGCTTGAGTGCAAAATATCTTAGAGGACTATAGGAGTCATTAGGTTGATGGGAGGATGGTCTTTTTAGATCAAGAGAAGACATATGATAGAGTGCAGTGGCATTTTCTAGAGGCTCTATTACATAAGACTGAGTTTGGTATAAAAGGATTGGAAGGCTTATGGAACTGATGCATGGCTATAAAGTAGTAGTTTCAATGAATAACTGGTATAGTCTGGAGTTTGCTTTGAGTAGAGGAGTTCTACAGAGAGATTCCCTCTCTTTTCTCCTTTATGTTCTCTCGTTGGAGTCTGTATTGGCCTAACTGAGAGAGTAGTTTACTGGACTGTGAATAAGAGAGGTGGTTTGGAAGTTAGGGGCTTTTGCAGATGATATAGTTATAGGATTAAATTGTATTGAGGATGTATACATTTTACAGAAGAGGATTGAACAGTATGAGAGATTGGTAGGAGCAAAGTTGAACTGGAAAAAGTGTGAGACTTTGGAGCTTAGTGCTGATCTAGGGACTAAGGATGGGTTTGAGCAAGTTGTGTCTGCTAGAGAGGCTGTCAGATATCTGAATATTTGGTTCTTAGTATTTGAGATAGTTCTGCCTAGAGAGTGGTAATATAGGATAGCATAGAAATGAGAAGATATAAAAAAAATAAAATAAAAAAAAAAATAAAAATAGAAATGAGAAGATATATTGATGAACTGGTCTGGATATAACTTCTCTCTAGCAGAGAGAGTGGTAGTTTTGAATATATATTAGTTGCTGAAGTTATGATATCTGAGATATTATTTGGACTTTCTTGGATAGATTGGGTAGTAGTTGAAGAAGGTTATTAAAGAATAGCTTTGACAAGAAAAGTGGTTACAGATTACATGGGAGTCATTGGTGCTGCAGATTACTGATGATGGCTTAGGGTTGGTGGATTTTTGGCAGCAGCTGAAGGCTCTTAGGGGCTGGTAGAGATGCTGTCTTGTGGAGCTGAGAGAGGGTAGTTGGGGCTAACTGGTGATTGACAATTAGAAGATTAGGTTCTGCCCTAGAGATGAGAGGTAGAAGGATATGAGAGAGTTGCTCTAAGTTGGAACAGTTGGCAGATTATAGTTCAAAGAGTTCTGGTGGAGTATTGTAGAGGTCTGGCTAGCCATAAGGTTGGTAGAGTCTGATGTAGAGAAGAATATAGACTCTAAGTGGCAGTGGTAGAGGCTAGAGTTGCTCAGAGTAGATAGTAGGTCATTAAAGGAGTATTTCTTAGTTGAGGCCATAAAATGAGCTAGGATAGGACTGCTTGAGAGGTGGCCAGTTAGTTGGCAGGTAGCTAGGATTAGGGAGGTATAGAAGTAGAGTCAGGTTTGGATTTAGGTAACTACTTTATATTGGGTAATATCCCCTAGATATTAGGTAATATGGTGGTGAATTTTGAGAAAGAATGTAATATTGAACTATAGGATAGGCTGAATGGAGGTAAATGATTGTTGGAATTGTGAGTAGTGTGCTAAACTCTCTAGAGAAGCAGTTCAGACTCTGGAGCATGTCTTAGTGGCCTGCCCTAGGGTGAAAGGTTATTGATAGAGCTTAGAGGAGTACTAGGGCCATGCTCTTTCCAGTACCATTCAGATTACACAACCTTTGGAGAGTACTTACAACATCATTTTTGGAGAAAAGAGACTAACAACATGACGACTGACAGGCAACCTGAGGTGCATACTGGGCAGGGTGGCCCAAGCGCTTTCAACTGGCAGCAGGTGGGGAGGGGTCCAGGCCTGGGGGGGGGTATGAGGGGGCTGCTGGCCGGGGGACATAGAAGGGGTGGAGGAGGTGGTGGAGGTTCAGGATCTGGGAGGGCGAGCTTCGCGGAGATGGTGAAGGGGAGACAGCCAGTGTCAGGGCTGGAGGGCTGGCTGAGGCGGGGCAAGGAGACTGAGAAGGTAACAGTGCAGGAGGGTGCAGCCCTTGGAAGGAGGGGCAGTGGAGCTGGGGGAGTAGTGGCTGGGGGGAGTGTGACTGCTGATAGTGATGGGACTGTCAATCTGGAAAAAAATCCAGATGTGACAGCTGATAGTGAGGCTGAGTGGCTGAGGCTCAGAAGACAAGACGACTTGGTGGATGGTGTGATAGGTCTGGCAGTGGCCCCATTACTCAAAAAATCGATCTCAGTGTTCGCAGTCACACTATGCTTCCGGGGCCTAGTGGTGATGGTGAAAATGGTGCTGGGGCTATCGCTAAGCAGGTGGCAGGAGCTGCATCCATGAAGTTTTTGAAGGGACTGGAGGGAGTGGAAGTGGGTTTTGAGGAGACAGCACCATTAGAGAAGGCACTGAAGGTTGGATTGGTGGTTGGAGAGGTGTGTGTTCTGATAGCACGTTGTCTGAAGTGGGATCCCAGGGTGGTCCAACTGCTGGTGAAAGGAGTGCCGATAGTGATGGCAATAGAGATAAGAAAGAGAGTTGAGGATTTCATGGCGGAATATGGAGAAGTGGTAGATATCAGATTCAGGGTCTGGAAAGGGACCTTGCTCAGGACTGGTGATGTGGATATGAGGATTCGGCTGGCTGGAAAGGAAGCTACTGGGAAGGCGAGGGACTGACCTTCGGCAATAGTCTGGGAAGCAATTTTGTATAAGGTGACGAGGGTGAAGGGAAGTGAGGAGGAGGAGGAGGATTTATTGGAAGTGCTAGAAGAGTTGGATGGTGCTGTAGAGAGGCAAGCGAAGGCTTGGGCGGCTCTCGTGGAGTTGATGCACTTGGAGGTGGTGGATGGAAAGTGGATTTGAGTTACCAAGGAGCAGTGGGAGAGAGCTCAGGGGCATAAGAGACAGAAAGAGCTACTGGCCAAGCTAGATAACAGACCACTGAGGAATGTGAGCAAGGTGAAGAGCACCAGGGTAGCTGAAGCTAGCATCTGGGCTGGCGAGGGGGAGGGGAAGGACAAGAAGGAGACAGGGGAGGATAAGGAGAAGGCTAGTAAGGATCCTTATACTGATGGCATGCTAGAGGTTTGGGAGGAGGACTGGGAGGGCTCCCCTACCCCTACCTCTCTTATCAGGTGCGGCCCGGCTTCCCGAAATAGGGTAGTAGAAGATGTGCCAATGCATGGGGCCCAGAAGGTGTAATTCGGAGTTCCGGAGGTAGTGTATGGAGGACAGGTGGTGGCAGCTGGTGAGAAGGAACTGGTGGATGTCTCAGAGATATGGGATGAGTCTGTAAGTGCTGGAGCTGTACCACAATGATGGATGGAGGGAGGCCGGCAACTCCGGGGGGGAAGGAGGTGGGGAACTTGCTTTGGATATATTAGATGATAAATAACCTGGCGGCGAAAGAGTTGGGGGAGGTGGACTTGTGAGTGATGAGTGATGAGAATTGGGCAGGGATACTGCAGAGGGATGGAGTAACGAAGGCATTGAAGGTGGAAATTCTTGCGGTGTACCTAGAGGAGGAAGGGTATGAGGTGGATAAGGAGAGGGAGGCAGAGATGGCGGTTGTTGCTGGAGAGAGGGCTGAATACTGCTGAAACAAGTGTCATAGACTGCAGCTCTGGCAGGAGGCATGCATAGAATACCAAGAGGAGTTTGAGGAGAAGGCAGATGGAGAGATGAATGAACTGCTGGCTGGATTGGAGGCTCAGAGGGCAGAAGAGGAGGAGGTGGCTGCGGAATACAATCTGGATATAGTGCAGGAGGAGATGAGCATAGAGCAGTAGAGATCAATTACCAACATAACATATTTCATTATGAACAGTACAACCAACATTTTTTCTTTAAACATGAATGGGTTATGGGGTACTGCTCGATATAGGAATATTTTTACTTGGATGAAAGGATTGGAGGCCGATCTCTTCCTTTTGCAGGATGTTAGGTGTGAGAATAATTCTGAGAAGATGGAGTGGACAAAGGAATGGAGTAGTGTGGCGATTTGGAAGGGCAAGGTTGAGATTTTGGTTTGAAAAGGCAGAGGGGAATTACAGGATGTAAGGAGCTGGGGGGAGAGACTGGTCTGGGGTGAGTGGATTTGTGCAGGCTGGGAGCCAGTTACCATTGGCTCCTGCTACTGTCCTGCTGTATGGGGTGAGTGGGTAGATTGGGTGAAAGGATTACAGGAGAGTGGGAGCCTTGCAGAGGCAGGGTGGATATGCTTGGGGGAGATTTCAATATGGTTTGGGACACACTATTGGATAGAACAGATGGAGGGTGAGATGCTGAGAGCAGGAGTGGAGGACTGGTGGTATGGGAAGAGGTCGAAAGACTAAGTGCACTGGTAGATGCTGGTAGGAAGTGCTGGGGGAAGGTTTATATGCATTGGGCAGGGGGTCTGGGGACAAGAATCGACTGGATTCTGATGGCCAGCTACTGGGGCCTAGATGTTTGGAAGTCACTAGAGGTAGAATGGTGTCCATGGTCAGATCACTGGGGGCTGTTGGGACAGGGGTGCTTTGGGGGAAGTGGAGATGGGCCTGGACATTGGCACCTCAATTCCTCTTTGTTAGATGACAAGACCCAGTGGGATGAGTGGGCTAAGGACATTCAGCTGAGGGTGGAGATCTGGCAGCAGGAAGGTGCCTCAGTTGGGGTTCAGTAGATGAGGATGAAGGAGATGGCCAAGATTTATTGGAGTGAGGCTGGCAAGGAGGCAGGGAAGCAGAGGAGGCATAGAGTGCATTGGGCTTCCACTAGATTGACTAGACTCCTGGAGGAGTGGGTGAGGTTGAAGATGTTGGAGGGAGAAGAAGATTGGAGGTTAATGAGGGCGAAAATGGAGGTTAGGGAATTACAACAGGTGCTGCGGGAAGAGGAGGAGGCAAGGGCACAGAGCTTGGCAGTATGGCTCTGCTGGCAGGATCTGGAGGAAGGAGAGAGGCCTTCCAAGTTTCTTACAAGGGCTCTCAGGGCAAGGCAGGTACAGCAATGGTGGGAAGAGGTATTGAACTAAGATGGTATACTGGTGCATGGTGTATAGGATATTCTTGGATCGCTGAAGGAGAGATGGAGTGGATTGTGGAGTGAGGAGGAGGGTGGGGCAGATACCACAACTATTGACCGAGTATTGGAGGATTGGCACCCACCACAAGTTGAGGGGCTAGGTGACCTGGTGATGCCTGTACAGGAAGATGAGATCCACCAGGTTCTTGCTGCAACAATGCCAAGAATGGCACCTAGAGAGGATGGTCTGCCCTGGGACTTTTGGAAGCAAATTGTTGGAGTCCCAGGGTTGGTGGGAGAGATGACAGCATTGTGCGACTTCATTCTACAGACCAGGAGGTGGGTGGGGGAACAGGACCTTGGGCTGGTGATGCTGCTTTATAAAAACAAAGGAAGGTGGGAGGATTGGAAGAACTGGCGGCTGATAATGTTGCTAGATATGGACAGAAAGTTGGTGACTAAGGTAGTGGTGGCAAGACTACAGAAGGTGGCCCAGCAAGTCATGGGTATTGAGCAGAGGGGATTTGTGAGTGGTTGGCTCATCAGGGATGGCACTGCCTGGGTACATGGAGTTATTGAAGGGGTAAGGGCCTGTGGACTGGATGGGCATCTAGTCTTCTTGGACCAGGAGAAGGCTTATGACCAGGTGTGAATAGTCTGGCTGGCAAAAGTTTGGGATAGAATGGGGGTTCCATTCCAGTTCTGGTCAGCAATGGTCAGCCTACTGGAAGGGAGTAGGGCTGTGCTCATGTGTAATAGCCATAGAGGGGTAGTATTCCCCTTGGGTAGGGGGGTGCCCCAGGAGGACCCACTGTCCCCCATTTTGTATGCTCTTTCCCTGGAACCCCTTATGGATAGAATTAGGTGGCAGATAGGAAAACTCTTGGTCTTTGGCATAGGATGGAAAGTTGGGGCCTTTGTAGACAACATGGTAGTTGGTTTGGGTTCAATTGCGGATGTTGAAGAGCTCAAGAAGACTGTAGAGTGGTATGAGGAGAACTATGGAGCGAAGCTGAATTGGCATAAGTGTGAAACAATGGTGCTCGGCAATGGTCTGGTGGGAGGGGAGGTTATAGGAACAATTATCCCCCAAGGTAAAGCAGTGCAGTACTTGGGCATCTATTTGTTGGTCTATGGGTCAGTTCTGCCCAGGCTATGGTGGGAGCAGAGGATTGGAATCTGGGAGGAGGCCCTGCGGAGTTGGGGGGAAAGACAATTTTCTCTGGTAGGATGGGTCTCGATTTTGAATGTCTACTGGCTGCCAAAGTTGTGGTACCTGGCATATCATCTGGACTTCCCAGCCTGGGTGGTGAAGAGATTGGTGAAGTCAGCGAAGGGATGGATTTGGGCTGGAAGGCAGAGTCAGATTGGCTGGGAGACCTTGTCCCTATCAGTGGCAAGAGGAGGTCTTGGGCTGGTGGACTTTCCAAAACAGTTACACTGCTTGAGAGCATGGTGGCTAAAGAGAGCAGTGGAATTGAGAGGAGGTGGTTGGATTCCTCTGCTACAGAAGATCTGGGAGAGGTGGTCATCACCAAGGGGTTCAACTGGTGATCTCCTCTCATTGGATGGACTTCAGAACACTAAACAACTGTGATATAAAGGATTTTGGTGGGGGATAGCAGAGGGGGTGCACCACATTGGAATTCGTTAGCAAGGGAATGAAGGGGAGAAGGATTGGGACCCAGTGATGTAGAGATGGGATCGTATACTGCTGGGTGGCGCTCCTTTAATTGAGTTCGACATTGATGATGGAATGGAATGCCAAAGGGGACCAGGCCAGGATCTGTGGCCTAGCAGTTGGCAAGGAGTCAGAATTGGCGAAGAGTGGGACTGGCATAGTGTTTGGAACTAGAGTGCCGCAGTGAGAAAGTGGATACCACTAAAGTACTGGGTGGTCTGGTGGCACATACTGCGGAGGAATGTTATGCTCAACTTTTGTGCTGGGCACCTTATCGTAGGAGGTTGCTTCGACTGTGAGGAGTGCCATAATGTAGGGCAGGAGGGGGGTTATATACAGACACCTGAATATTGGCTAGGAGAGTGCGAGGTGTTGGGAGATTTTTGGCAAGCAATTGGGGAATACTTGGGGGTATAGCATAGGAGAGATGTAGTACGGGGGAGGTGGGAGGACTTGAGGGATAGATTGGTAGGGGGGATAGGGAAGGAGTGAATTACTTTGGGCTGGGCTTTGGCTATTTGGGTAGGGCTGGCCAGTCACTGGCTATTTGTTTTTGAAGATGGGAGCCAACAGGGCTTGGGGGACCAATTGATGAGGTGGCATAGGCTTATGGAAGACACCTTAACAGGCTGGTGGCTTGGTTGGGGGCTGCAGAGTAGTCAGAGGCACCGCTTAGTGGAGAAAATTTGTGGACAGAGTGGAGGGAGAGTTGGTATAGTTGGTGAAAGAGTGATCTTTATTTATGAGGAGGTGGAGAGGAGCCCCCCTATGGGGATTGGGTAGTGTGTGGTGATGATGTATACTTATTTATAGATTGGTAATAAAGGCGGAGTCCAAGTGACTATAAAAAAAA
>RBNI01001454.1:0-22377 GCA_003990745.1 Jimgerdemannia flammicorona | reverse complement strand
TGGAGAAAGTGGATGGGGTGTCATTTGTAGGAACTAAGGAAGGGGGGGGGCCCTGTGGGATACGTCGAGCGCTTCGGCTGTATTAATATTATTATAGATTCAGGTAATAAAGGGAGTACAAGTGACTATAAAAAAAAAAAAAAAAAAAAAAAAAACCCTCATGCCTCTAGTTAAGAACTTTTGCCTAAATGTCCTCCACCCACAATTCCCACAACCCCTTCTCAGCCAGCAGGGAGGAGTTAAGGTACCAATGTCCAGGTCTATCTCCACTCCCCCCAAACTACCCCTGCCCCAACAGTCTCTAGTGATCAGACCATGGGCACCACTCCACTTCCAATGTCTTCCAAACATCTGAACCCCAGCACTCTGCCATCAGAATCCAGCCAATTCTTGTGCCCAAGCCATTCACCCAATGTGTGTAGACCCTGTCATCACTCCACCTTGTTCTGCCCATATCCCCTAAGGAGCTCGACATCTTTACCTCCTCCCATGCATCCAGACCTCCACTTCTACCCCTGGCACTCCTCCCTCCATCAGTCCTATCCAGCCGCTGATCCTGAACCATATTAAAGTCCCCACCGAGCATGTCGACCCCTTTCTCCAAGAGAATACCCTCCTCCAGTAGCCCCCTAATCCTTGCAATCCTCTCACCCCTAGCTGCAGAGCAGTAGCAAGAGCCCACCTTCACCGATTCCCACTCTGGCCAATACCAATCTCCCCAGACCAAGTGATCCTCCCAGCTCCTGATTTCCCCCAAGTCACCTCTACCCTTCCTCACCAAGATCGCTACCTTTCCAAACCAAGCAGTAGCCCCACCCCATTCCCTAGTCCACTCTATCTGATCGTCCTCATCCTCACATCGAACATCCTGTAGTAAAAAGAGATTGGCCTCTAATCCCTTAAGCCAAGTAAAAATGTTCTTATGCCACCCAGAGCCCCTTAACCCATTCACATTCAAGGAGAAAATGTTGGTTGTACTGTTCATAAGGAATAATGATATATTGTGGTCCCATCCTCTACAAGTCCACATTTTGCTCCTCTCGCACTAAGTCCAAGTCATGTTCAGCAGCCCATTCCCTCTCCCCTGCTTCTTGTGCTGCCAACTCTCCCAGAAGTTCTACCATTGCCCCATCTTCATGCTCCTCAAATTCCTTGCGGTACTCCAGACAGGCCTCCTATCAGAGCTACAAACCATGCCACTCTGCCCAGCAGTAGGCCGCCCACTCACCAGCAACCACCCCCAGCTCTGCCTTCCTCACCTCATCAACCTCATACCCCTCCTCCTCCAGGAAAATACCCAGAATCTCCACCTTCAGTGCCTCCATCATTCCATCACCATGCAGAATCCGTGCCCAATACTCCTCAGGCATTGCTCATAGGTCCACTTCTCCCAAAGCTTCTGCTGCAAGATTATCCATCACCTTATGCATCCACAACAAGTTCCCCACCTCCTTCCCTTCTGGAGTCCCTGGCCACCCTGTATCCAGCATCGTAGTGTCAGCTCCTATACTGGCAGCCTCATCCTGCTTCTCCTCAGGGACATCCACCAGCTCGTCCTCTCCAACCACCACCACCTGACCCCCTTGCCCCACATCAGGGACCCCAAAGCATACCTGCTGGGCCCCCTGCATCTGTGTATCCTCTGTCGGCCCTCTCTTCCCAACTGGGCCCCTCCTGATAAGTGGGGGGGGGGTGGCATCTAACTTCGGCTCCCACACTTCGAAGGTACCATCAGTAAATGAGTCCTTGTCCAGCATCCCCCCAGTTCCTGCCTCCTTCATCTCCACCTCCTCTCCTCCTTTACCAGCCCAGATACTGTTCTTAGCACCTCCAGACTCCTCAGCTCCAACCGACTTCTTTTCCACCCCTCCTGTCATCCCCGCCAAAAGCTCCCTCTGCCTCTTGCATCCCTGGGCCCACTCCCACTGCTTCTTATCCATACAGATATACTTCCCGCCCACAACCTCCAGATGTGTCGACTCCTCATACAATTTCCAGGCCTTCGCCCTCCTCTCCACAGCACCACTCAACTCCTCCAGCACCTCCAACAAATCCTCCTCCTCCTCTTCTGTAAGAGGGTTGCTTTTTAGGATAACTGTTACATAGTTCTGGAAGGGTTTTCTGGAAGTTCTGGATATTCTGGAAGACTATTTTCTTATGGTCAAGATCAATTTCATATAGAGTACATCCTCTATACTTATTGATTTCAAGATTGGGTTGACGTCTCAACCAAAGTCCTTTTTCGGACTAATTCTGGATGTTCAGGATTTTCTATATTTTAGAAAGTTCAAGAAACTAAGACCAGCTTAGTTGAATTGGCATATCACTGCAGACAATACCCAATTAGGAAATTTCGTGATAGGGTTAGGAGTGGGACCTAATGGGGAGCAGATTTACTTAAGAGTAGTTTGTGGATTATTAAATAGGTTTATTTACTATTCATGATATTGCTATACTAGGAGTAGTTGTGTGAAGGGATATTGTAGGGAAGTGCTTAGGAGTTGTGTTCAGATTGTTCAGATCTGAGATTCTGAGGTCTGGGGGAGGGGGTATTTATACTAGTGAGGGGCTATCTGGACTATGCTAGATATGGATATAGCACTAAGTGCTTTGCTGAGTCAGAATGCAGTCACATAGTACAAGTATGATCTGACATGTCAAGAGATCGTCTGACTGCTGAGTCAGTTCACAGTCATATCATACAAAGCTAATCTAACTATACTATGACTGCTAAGCTATTTATAGATTTAGGCACTGTCTGGATAGTCTTCAATGACATCTCCATCGATGATATCATCTCTGATGAAGTAGTCATCTAGGAAGAGTGGTTCACAGATTACTTCTCCTTGTTGGCTGAGGTAATAATACATTGGAACTTCATCTCTGTCCCACAGGATAGTATTGTCTGTCTCGTATGCTGGGTAAGGTGTTGGTGGGCAAAGGAGGAGTGTATTGTTTTCACTTTCATCAGATTCGCTGTCTGCATATCTTCTATAGGTTACAGCACTATGAGTTGTGGGATTGTAGTAAGCTAGTGGCTATGGTTCATGTTGCTCGTACTCAGGTGGTGGAGTGGTTGGTTCGACTTCGAGAGTTGTCTGAAGGTACAGATTGTGTTCTCCAGTCTCTTCATTATAGTTGAAGTAATTGGGGGTGAATGCAGGTTAGTATTTGTACTAGTGGTCATTGTCCCAATAAGTCTTGTATGTGGTTATGAACTGTTGTAAGTTCATCGGCAAAGTTGGTGGTGTGATCAGAGTTGGTAGAGATCCTTGGCTTGAGGTCATGTTGGTGTCAGAGGGATCATTGTCTTCTGCTTCATCTTCATTGAAGTAGATTATATCATAGACGTCCTTCATGGCATATCCAACTTGGGGCATTTGCAGAATGTGATCGTCAGGGTGTGGGAAGGTTCTGTCTGTGGTTTCAATGTACTCGAGATACTTGTGGTTGAGTTCTTGTATCATATCATCGATTTGGCCATAAGACAGAGTAGCAACCATTTCGCTGGTAGTAACTTGCAGGTGGGGAATAAAGGTGCTGTACTCATAAAAGAGTTCTCAGTATTTGCAGGCGATGAGCTTCTGGTGTTGAGACATCTGAGTGATATCTATATCATGGTGGTGTTCGACTATGTCTTCCAGGAGGTGGCCAATCTGGTAGTAGCTTGAGATTTGTCCGATCCGGTGGGCCTCATTAAGCATGTTCAGGGCATTCTATTGGGCTTCCATGAAGTAGAGGGGTGCTAGGCTATAGATGTTTATGAGGGGTAGAGGGGGTGTGGCTCGGTTAACAATGGCATTCCAAATGTCAACACGGATGCGGTTGTAGATCTCGGTGGTCATATTTGTATGATTGGAAGTTATAGTTATTATTTGTTTTGGATCTCTGTTTCGATGTATCTCAGGGCTCAGTATATATGTATCTGTTCTTAATTGGTAAGATTCCACTTATGTGAGTCTTGTATTCCATGACTTTGTATTGACTCAGCTTTGTATACTGTGACTTCTGTTTGACTCAGCTTTGTGATCACACAGGTGATTTCCAGATTTGTCCAGAGGTTGCATGCAATTTTGGTGGCTTGTTAAGAGGGTGACATATGATTTCTGTGGCTTTGGAGGTTGTGTGCTTACAACTCTCCCCTTCTTAGCTTTCAATGTCCTTGTCAGGGCCTTCTAATTTTGTTCTAGTGTTGTTACACCATTTGGGAGGTCAAAAGTCCAGTAACATCCATTTTTTCAGAAAGTGGCATACTCATAGTATAGTTGTCTAACGTATTGGATTCACACATTAAAGAGTTGTGTGTTTAATGCCGTGCGCCAGAAGTGATTCTGATGTTATTCACTGCTGGAGAATTTCCTTTAAGGAATCTTCTTAAATGTCTATGCCTCGTTTCCCACCAGTAGTATGGGGAGAATAGGCTTGCTTTCAGTTTTGCTATTTTTCCAGAGGGTCAGTATTCTTTTGTTCTGTCTTGCTGAGTTCTTGATTAGATTCATGATAATTATAATGTTTGGGAAGGTATAATATATAGTGTAAACTGATAGGTGCAGGGGTGTTTGGATTTTAGTTGTTCAAGGAATCATATTCCTGAACTAAGTCGCTAGTATTCTAGAGATTGGTCTTGGATTCCCATGTTGCATCATGGATCAGATAATCTTTCTATTTAATGAGATTCTCAGGGTGGTTCTTGTGGCCATATCTGTTGAGGATTTGTTCAACTTCGTATTCTTCCTGATCATTAATAATGACAGGTACAGGTGGTTTTATAGTTCAGTTCGAGAATAGTTCATCATTATTGTCATTGTATTGCTTGAGACATTGGACATTGAAGACTAGATGAATCTTAATAGTGTTCAGTAGCGCCAATTTGTAGGAGGTCGGAGAGACTTGTGAAATAACTTCAAATGGTCCAATGAACTTGCTGTTCAGCTTTGTAGATGGTCTGTGCTTGAGGTTGTCAACTCAGTATCCTCGGATGTCTAATAGAACTTTTTCCCCAATATCGAAGGTTTCTTCTCAGCGGTGTTGGTTAACATACTGTGACTGTTGTTCTTGAGCTCATGATAAATTCTCAATTGCGATCTGGCTTAGATTACACATTTGGAGTAAGAATTCTTCAACAGCTTCAACTGTAGAGGGTTCTTCAGTGGTTCAGATGAGTGTCAGAGGAGTGTTTGGGTTCTGTCCAGTATTGGCGAAGAATGGGGTCATTCCAAGAGAGGCTTGCTTGCTGTTGTTATAGGCAAACTCGACTACAGTGAGGTGTTCATGCCAATCATCTTGTCTGTAGGAGATATAGTTTCTTAGCATTTGTTCCAGAGTTCGGTTCATTCTTTCAGTTTGGCCATCAGTTTCGGGGTGAAAGGCTGTAGATAGTATAAGTTTCGTTCCAAGGTGTGCATGGAGGGCTTTCCAAAAATGGCTGGTGAATTTCGGATCTCAGTCACTAACAATGATCTTAGGAAGACCATGATAGTGGAAGATATTGTCAAACAAGAGTATAGCTATGTCTGGTGCTGTTGCGGTGGTGGTGGTTGGTACAAAGTGAGCTTATTTACTGAGATAGTCCACAAAGACAACAATTGCATCTTTCCCATTCTTGGTTCGGGGTAGTTGTATAATAAAGTCCATAAAGACTTATTCCCAATTAGCAGATAGTACTGGGATAGGGTAGAGTAGGCCAGGTTTTACTAGTGTTGAGGACTTGTTATGTTGGCAGGTATCACAGGAAGTGATGTAGGTCTTTAGCTGATCTGCCATCCGGGGCTAATAGAAGTTTCGAGAGATAACTTCATAGCATTTATCAAATCCTAAGTGTCCAGCTGTAGGGGCATTATAAAATTCGAATAGGATAGTCCTTCAGAGGTCTTAGTTATTTGGGACATACAGTCTGTCCTTATAGTAGATAGCATTATCCTTGAGTTGGTATTGATTGTACTGAGTGTGCTTGTCAGTATCATCACTGTTCAGGATTTCTCGGAGTGCTTGAGCTTTCTTATCATCAGCACATGCTGCAATAATTTGTTCTATGATGGAGTTTGTAACCAAGGTGAGAGTTTGGATAACTTCTTTAATGGGTGGTCTGGAGATTGCATTGGCAACAATGTTTTCCTTGCCAGAGCGGTACTAGATTTCATAGTCAAAGTTGGTGAGGACTTTCATCCATCTGGCTTACTTTCGAGAAAGGGTAGCCTGGGTCTTGATGTTGACTAATGACTTGTGGTCAGTCAATACGGTGAAGTGTGCTCTTTTTAGATATGGTCACCATTTGATCAGAGTGTCTACAATAGCTAACATTTCCTTCTCATGAGTTATATAGTTGATTTCGGTGTTATTGAACTTGCAGGAGTAATAGGCCACAGGGTGTCCTTCTTGCATGAGTACTGCTCCAAGGGCTAAGTCAGAGGCATCAGTAGTAACTTCATATGGTAGGGCAGGATTTGCTGCTTGAAGTACTGGAGTAGTTATCAAGGCATCTTTCAATACTTGAAAGGCAGTATCTTGTTCAGGTCCCTAATTTGCAAGATTGTTGAAGTCCTTCTCTTGTTTGGTGGTCCAGGGCTGTTCTTTTTCTTGCTATGCTTGGTTATTTGGGTAAGGGCAGTGGCAATTTTGGTGAAGTTGGCAACAAATCATCTATAATAGTTTGCTAATCCCAGGAATGACTAGAGGTCTTTCAGCTTCTTGGATCTGGGCCAATCTTTGATTGTGGAGATTTTGCTGGGGTCCACTTTTATTCTATTTGGCATGATAATGTGTCCAAGGAATTGGATTTCTTTCAGGAGAAATTCACACTTGCTGAGTTTTGTGAAGAGTCGGTTTTCTGGGAGTTTCAATAGTACTAGCTCCAGGTGTTCAAGATGTTCCTCCAGGGTTTTGCTGAAGACTAGAATGTCATCAATATAGACAACAATGAATTTGTCCAGATATAGATGTAGAATAGTATTCATCAGTGTCTGGAAGGTTGCAGGAGCATTAGTTAAGCCAAAGGGCATAACTAGAAATTCAAAATGTCCATAGTGAGTTCGGAAGGCTGTCTTGTAGACGTCTTCTTCTTTCATAGCAATTTGCCAGTAACTATTTCACAGGTCAAAAGAGCTCATAAATTGTGGGTTGGTAAGCCTATCAAATATTTCATCGATTCTGAGTAGTGGGCAACAGTTCTTGATAGTCTGTTCATTGAGGTCGTGGTAATCAATACACATTCGCAGGTCTCTTCCTTTCTTGACAATAAAGAGGACTGGTGCACTATAGGGTGATACACTGGGTCTGATGAATCCTTATTCTAGGAGTTCATCAATTTCTTTCTTGAGTGTATCGATTTCTCTCAGAGACATGTGGTAGATTGACTTGAAGGCTGGCTTGGCATCTGGAATAGTCTTGATGGCATGGTCTACTGCTCATTTGGGAGGTAGGCCTTTTGGGAGTTTCTTCAGGAATATTTCTTAGAATTTCTGAAGTAGTGGTCTGACATGGCTATCAACTTTGGAAAAGTCTTCTTCAGAGTTCTCAGGTTCTCCTTTGGATGGATGGATGGAGATAGCAAAGAGAGGGCATTTCTTGGCCAATTTCTTGAGTTGTAGCTTGTTGATGTGAGTGATCTTTGGTCCAGGGTCACTAGAGTTGAGTGGGTCCTTTTTGCCTTACAGTTTGAAGTTGTGGCATCCTTTCTTGATGGTCAGAGAATGGTTTACCCAATCGATCATAGGGTTCTCTTGTTTTAACCATGGAGTTCCAAGGATGATTTCATTGTCAGGGAGTGGTACGATCTGAAGGGTAACATGTACTCAATAGTCACCAATTCGGAAGGGCAGGTTGCAGACTTCCTTGCTGATGACATGTGAGGTTCCATCAGCTGTGGCAACTGCTTGAGTTTGTTGTACCAGAAAGGTAAAGACCTTGAGTCTGTTGGCTGTTTCTTCATTGATGAAGTTGTCTGAGGCACCACTGTCTATCATGATCTTGACAGGTGCTCAATTGACAAAATCTTTAAGTGTAAGCAGTTTGTCTGATCCAATGGTGGTGATTTCGGTTGTAGGAGCTTTCCTTCTGTTGGTTCTTCTTTAAGCCAATTCATTGACATAAGAGAAGTAATTATCAATCATGCAGAAAGAGTACATTCCAATGCCATGGGGGCATTGGCCACTTGGTATATATCCATCTTTGATTTTCTTGTAGAATTGTTCTTCTTTGTTCATGGTAGGTTGGGCTGGAGCCTTGTTTGATAAACCGAATCCTTTGGATCCTCGGATGGTGGGTAGTAGTTCAGGGACTTCCTTGACTGTCAGGTTTGACTCGATTTTTTCGAATAGGATCTGGGTGATACAGAAGCCTATAGAGATCTTGAAGGGTGTCCAACTGTGGTTTTGGATGAGGATAATAATTTTGCCTGTGTAATCTTCATCAATGACTCCTTCTTCTACTAAGAGTCCTTTCAATGCTAGGCTGCTGCGACAGTATATTCTTCCAACATGTCCTTCAGGAATTTGGATACTAATTCCTATATAGACTTGCTTGACTTCTCAGTTAGAGACTGTAGCTTCTTCGGCTGCATACAGATCATATCCAGCTGCTTTTTGACTTCCTTTGGTTGGGGCCTTAGCAGTTTGTCTTAACTTGACAAATTCTAGTATTCTGGTGGTCAGATTGTTGAGGTGGTGCAGAGTGGTAACATTGCTCATGTTGCTGTTTGGGGTTTTCAATTAGAGCAGGCACTGGCCATGTATCCTGTCTTTTGGTAATAGAAGCATGCTCTGCTTCTTCTAAGTTCATTCCTTTTGCCTTCAGTGAGTTTCTTGAAGGTACTTGGCTGGGTGGGTTCATGATTTCTGAGTATCCACGAAGTGGATATTGAGGGAGCTCGGGATGCTTCATGCTTGGGTTCTTCTTTCTTGGTCCAAGTCTTTTCCTTGTTGTTGAATTGTCTTTGGGGCAGAATGGGTCCAGCTATTAGGATCCACTTGACCATAGTCTTGATTCTTGCCAGGTACCATTGTTGGTGGTCACAACCAACTAGGTGTCCTTGTTCTCAGATTTTTCTAGTAAGCCATTCAGGCAGGGCATCGAATAAATGGTCTACTCTTGTACCATTTCGTGCTTCATCATTGGTAATATATCCTAGGCCAACAGTGTTCAGGAGTGACTTGAGTTTTGTACAGAAGGTTTTGAATTCCTCCTTGCCATGTATATCGAATTTGAGATTGCAGAGTTTTACTTGGGATTCAGCGATCATGGTTTTGCTGTGATATTGAGCAATCATGAGTTGTTTAAGTCCAGGGGCTGCAGGATGGGCTCCATATCCTGGGGCATTATTTGCTGCATTCTGAGCAACTACTGCAGGTCGGGTGTCCCATGTGAGGGGTTTTTCGGGAAGGGTTCGCCACTATTCTTCAGCAGGTCTTTGGAAGAATGTAATAACTTGGTGGACATAGGCTGTAGCAGTAGCAAAGAGTTGTTCCAAAGTGTGGTCTTGATTGTTTGTCAGGACATAGTCAGTGACTCATTCATTGGTCTATTGATTGGCTTCAAAGTTAGTGTTAACTATACTAATGAAGCTTTGGACTTCTTATGCAATACCATTGAAGGTAGGTAGACTCAGATTTTTTGTAGATCAGATCTGTTCGGCTAAGGCAGTAATGGTTGCTACCATTATGGCTATCTGGGCTGTGAGGTCTAGAATCTGTTGGTTCACCATATTGTTTACTAGAGGTGGTTGGACTACTGATAGTGGTGTTACTGGTACTACTTGAGGTACTGGTGCAGAGTGTGATGGGGTTTCTTGGGTCTGTATAAGTTGCTGGAGTAATAGTTGTGGGTCTGGAGTAAGGGCTTGATAGATAGCTGTCTGTTGCTGTGTAGGTATGTTCTGTCCTGATGGAGGTATGTCTCCTTCAGTGGTATATCCGGGATTGAATTCACTGAGATACTTCTCCTCCTCTTTGGTTTGGTCCCCATGTGTTTGGGTTTGCTCAGCATCAAAGTAGACAGAATCAGTTGTATATCTGATTTCAGATAGACTTAATTCAAAGTCAAGTTCTGGTTCAGTATTGGTTTCAGGTTCAGATAGGGCTATAGCAGGGCCTGCTTCAGGTTCAGGATCAGATAGTTGATGAAGGGTTTCTCTTACTTCTTCCTTATGAATATGGCAGGTCTTGCTATTCTGGAATTGGTAGTATAATGCAGTCTTGGTCCTGGTATGGTGAAAGTTGGTAGAGTTGAGCCACTTGGCTACAGAGGCTTGGGCTTTGTGAGGAACTAAGGCTAGAAAGACTGCTGCTGGTTGTCCTAGGTTGCTCAGATTTATAGAGCTGACAAAACTCTTATTGAGAAGAGTAAAGAAGGCTTCTATAAGACCTTCTTCATCTTGACTTGCTGGGTGTAGTGCAAGGAGTTTGGTGAATAGGATTTCACCTATTTGCTAATTTAATCGGAGTACTTCTTTCTTTGAATGAAGTTGTCCCACTTGTTGCAGGTGTGGAGGTCAAATTGTCCTTGTACATCAGGTTCAATTCTCTCCAGATTGTCAGATGGTTCAGGATAAATTTCAGTTCAGAGGTTGGGCTTTATACCAACTTATAGGAATTCACAGAAGGGTTTGTAGTGGTGTGAGGAAGCATCTTGAAGTGGAATTGGATTGTAAACTGCTGCTACCAAGTTGTAAGAGGGTTTCTTTTTAGAGTAACTGTTACGTAGTTCTGGAAGAGTTTTCTGGAAGTTCTGGATATTCTGAAAGACTATTTTCTTATGGTCAAGATCAATTTCATATGGAGTATGTCCTCTATGCTTATTGATTTCAAGATCGGGTTGACATCTCAACCAAAGTCCTTTTTCGGACTAATTCTGGATGTTCAGGATTTTCCATATTTCAGGAAGTTCAAGAAACTAAGACCAGCTTAGTTGAATTGGTGTATCACTGCAGACAATACCCAATTAGGAAATTTCGTGATGGGGTTAGGAGTGAGACCTAACAGGGAGCAGATTTACTTAAGAGTGGTTTGTGGGTTATTAAATAGGTTTATTTGCTATTCATGATATTGCTATACTAGGAGTAGTTGTGTGAAGGGATATTGTGGAGAAGTGCTCAGAAGTTGTGTTTGGATTGTTCAGGTCTGAGATTCTGAGGTCTGGGGGAGGGGGTATTTATACTAGTGAGGGGCTATCTGGACTATGCTAGATATGGATGTAGCACTAAGTGCTTTGCTGAGTCAGAATGCAGTCATATAGTATAAGTGTGATCTGACATGTCAAGAGATCGTCTGACTGCTGAGTCAGTTCACAGTCACATCATACAAAGCTAATCTAACTATACTATGACTGCTAAGCTATTTATAGGTTTAGGTACTGTCTGGATAGTCTTCGATAACATCTCCATCAATAACATCATCTCTGATGAAGTAGTCATCTAGGAAGAGTGGTTCACAGATTACTTCTCCTTGTTGGCTGAGGTAATAATACATTGGAACTTCATCTCCATTCCACAGGATAGCATCATCTGTCTTATATGCTGGGTAAGATATTGGTGGGTGAAGGAGGGGTGCATTGTTTTCGCTTTCATCAGATTCGCTATCTGCATACCTTCTATAGGTTATAGCACTATGAGTCACAGGATTGTAGTAAGCTGGTGGCTATGGTTCATGTTGCTCATACTCAGGTGGTGGAGTGATTGGTTCGACTTCGAGGGTTGTCTGAAGGTACAGATTGTGTTCTCCGGTCTCTTCATTGTAGTTGAAGTAATCGGGGGTGAATGCAGGTTGGTATTCATGCCAGTGGTCATTGTCCCAATAAGTCTTATATGTGGTTATGAACTGTTGTAAGTTCATCGGCAAAGTTAGCAGTGTGATCAGAGTTGGTAGAGATCCTTGGCTTGAGGTCATGTTAGCATCAGAGGGATCATTGTCTTCTGCTTCATCTTCATTGAAGTGGATTATATCATAGATGTCCTTCATGGCATATCCAACTTGGGGCATTTGCAGAATGTAATCATCAGGGTGTGGGAAGGTTCTGTCTGTGGTTTCAATGTACTTGAGATACTTGTGGTTGAGTTCTTGTATCATGTCATCAATTTGACCATAGGACAGGGTAGCAACCATTTCGCTGGTAGTAACTCGCAGGTGGAAAATAAAGGTGCTGTACTCATAAAAGAGTTCTCAGTGTTTGCAGACGATGAGCTTCTGGTGTTGAGACATCTGGATGATATCTGTATCATGATGGTATTCGACCATGTCTTCCAGAAGGCAGCCGATCTGATAGTAGCTTGAGATTTGTCTGATCTGGTGGGCCTCATTAAGTATGTTCAGGGCATTCCATCAGGCTTCCACGAAGTAGAGGGGTGCTAGGCTATAGATGTTCATGAGGGGCAGAGGGGGTGTGGCTTGGTTGATAATGGTATTCCAAATATTAGCATGGATGCGGTTGTAGATCTCGGTGGTCATGTTTGTATGTTTGGAAGTTGTGGTTGTTATTTGTTTTGGTTCTCTGTTTCAATGTGTCTCAGGGCTTGGTATATATGCATCTGTTCTTGATTGGTAAGATTCCACTTGTGTGAGTCTTGTATTCTGTGACTTCATATTGACTCAGCTTTGTACACTGTGACTTCTGTTTGACTCAGCTTCGTGATCACACAGGTGATTTCCAGATTTGTCCAGAGGTCATGTGCAATTTCAGTGGCTTGTTAAGAGGGTGACATGTGATTTCTGTGGCTTTGGAGGTTGTGTGCTTATATCTTCACTCCCTTTCACCCTTGACACCTTGCAGACAACAGCCCCCCACATCAGCACCAAGTGCCAGTCACTTGTCTTCCCTGTGGCCTCCTTCCCCGCCAACTGAATCCTGACATCGACATTGCCCATCCTGAAAGTCATCCCCTCCCACAACTGAAAGCTGATGTCTACCATATCACCATACTCTACCAATACCTCCTCCACCCTCCTCCTAGTCTCCTCCTTAGTCACCATGAGCACCCCCCTCACCAAAAGCTACACCACTCTGGGGTCCTACCTTAAGCATCTCATTATGGGAACCACCACCTCCCCAACCACCACTCCAGTCTTCATGGCTTCATCCAGTAGACCAGCCTCCTCAAAGCCCACCTCAACCCCCTCCAGGCTCTTCAAGAACTTCACTGAGGCTGTACCAGCCACCTGCCTCAAAATAAGCCCCAGGACTATCCTTGCTGTCACCGCCAAGCCCCGGAAGCACAAGGTAGCCATGAACTCTGAGATCGACTTCTTGAGCAATGGGGCCACCGCCAGTCCCATCACACCATCTGCCAGGTCCCCCTTCCGCATCGGGATCCCCTGCCCTCTCTGACCATCAGCCATCACATCTCTTTTTTTTTCCTGATTAGCTGTTATGCCACCATCAGCAGTCCTGCCACTACCTCCAGTAGTCTCTCCACTTTCCCCACCTCCCACTAGTGAAGGCCCGCACCCCCAGCATCCTCAGCTTTCTGCTTCCCCTTCCCTCCTGCCTGATCCCTGCAGGCTCCCATCAGCCAGCCCCCAGCTCTCAGCATATCTGCAAAACTCCTCCCCTGCTACCCTCCAGCCCCCCCACTAGTGCCGCCTCCATCACCCGAGCTGCCCAGTCCACTCAAGCCACCAAAAGACCCCATCCCCAGCCTATGCCCCCTTCCAACATACTGCCAGTTGAAAGCCCCAGGTCCACCTGACCTAGTATGTGTGTCAGCTTGCTTACTGCTTGATATCTTCTTAGTATCTTTCTCCAATAAATGACTTGAAAGTATGTTGTGAAAGTGTGTGTAATGTGAATTGTAGTAGAGAAAGATATCAGTGCTCAGTATATATGTATTTGGTCCTAATTGGTAAGATTCCATTTGTGTGAATCTTGTGTTTTATGACTTCATGTTGACTCAGCTTTGTATGCTGTGACTTTGGTTTGACTCAGCTTCATGATCTTGCAGGTGATTTTCAGATTTGTTTAAAGGTTGTGTGTGATTTCGGTGGCTTGTTCAGAGGGTGACATGTTATTTTGGTGGCTTGGAGGTTGTGTGCTTACAAATGGACTGAGTATAAGGATTGACTGGATTCTGATGGCTGAATGTTGGGGTGCTGATATCTGGAGAACTTTGAAGGTAGAGTGGTGCCCATAGTCTGATCACTAGGGGCTATTGGGTCAGGGGTAGTTTGGAGGGAGTGGAGATGGACCTGGACATTGGTATCTTAACTCCTCTCTGCTGAATGAGAAGAGATTGTAAGACTCATGGGTGGAGGACATCCAAGTGAAGATCATCAACTAGATACATAAGGGTTCATCTGTAGGTATCTATTGGATGAGGTTGAAGGAGGCTGCAAAGGTTTATTGAGGAGGAGCTGGTAGAGAGGCTGGGAGGCAGAGAAGGAAGTAAGTAAGGTGTGCTTCTAATAGGCTGATTAGATTGTAGATAGAATGGACTGATTTGCTTTCTTCTAATAAGGTAGAGGATTGGAGGTTGGAGTAGACAAAATTGGAGATAGTAGAGCTGGAACAGATATTGAGAGAGGAGGAGGAGATTTGTATGAAAGGAATGACTGCTAGACTATGGTAGCAGGGGCTTGAGGAGGGAGAGTGGTCTACTAGGTACCTGTCTAGACTCCTCTGAGCTAGGAGGGTGCGACATCAATGAGATGGGGTCTTTGATACTGAAGGGGATATAGTGCATGGCATGTAACAGATCTTAGGGGTGCTGAAGGAGAGATGGTGAGATCTGTGGAGTAAAGAGGAAGGGGGTGCTGATGAAGAGGTAATTGGAGTCACATTGGAGGAGTGGGAACCACCATAAGTAGAGGGACTTGGAGACTTGATTATACTGGTCCAAGAGGAGGAGATCCAGAGAGTCCTTGTAGAAACTAAGCTTAGGACAGTGCCAGGAGAGAATGGGTTACCTTGGAACTTCTGAAAGAAGATGGTGAGAGTCCCTGGAGTGTTAGGAGAGATGGCTGCCCTCTGTGACCATGTTCTTCTAAATAGCAGGTAGGTTGGAGAGCAGAGCTTGGGGCTGGTGGCCTTATTGTATAAAGACAAGTAGAGGCAGAAGGACTGGAAGAACTGGAGGCCAATCATGCTTCTAGATATGGACAGAAAGATGGTGACTAAGATGATTGTTGCAAGACTTCAGAAGGTTATCCAACAGGTGCTGGGTGAGGAGCAGCAGGACTTTGTAGGAGGCAGACTTATCAGGGATAGGACTGCCTGGGTGCAGAGCATTATTGAAGGAGCCTGGGCTTGTAGAATGGATGGAAGACTGGTCTTTTTGGACCAGAAGAAGGCTTATGACCATGTTTGGTGGGTATGGCTGGGCAAGGTGCTAGATAGAATTAGTATTCTCCCACATTTTTGGGCTTCTATATTGAATCTATTGGAGGGCAGTAGGGCAGTGCTGTTTGTGTAATGGTCACCAGAGGTTGGCTTTTCCCTTGAGAAGAGAGGTTCCTCAGGAAGACCCGCTGTCTTCTATTCTTTATACCCTTTCATTAGAACCTTTGATAGATAAGATATGAAAGAAGGTGGCAGGGCTCTCTATATATAGTGTAGTGTGGAAGGTGGGGACCTTCGTGAATGATATAGTAGTTAGACTTGGATCAGTGGTAGATGTTGAGGCACTTAAAAAGACAGTGAAATGGTATAAGGTATACTCTGGGGCAAAACTCAACTAGCATAAGTGTGAGACAATGGTGTTGGAGAATGGACTAGTAGGAGGGGATGTTATTGGAACAATTGTCCCTATAGGAGAGGTAGTGCAGTATCTGGATATCTTTCTTTCTATATATAGATCTGTCTTGCCATGAGTGTAGTGGGAGAGGAGGGTGGCTATTTGGGGTGAGGCTCTTAGAGGTTGGGGGGATCAACACATCTCCCTGATAGGGCAGGTGTCAATTCTGAATATCTACTGGTTCTCCAAGCTATGGTATGTAGTCTATCACTTAGACTTCTTAGCTTGAGTAGTGAAGAGGCTGACAAAACTAGCTAGAGATTAGATTTGGGCAGAGAAGAGGTCTCAGATCAGTTGGGATACTCTTGTATCACCAGTGGTTAGAGAAGAACTAGGCCTTGTAGATTTCCCTAAGTGGCTGCACTGTCTGTGGGCTTGGTGGTTGAAAAGGGCTGTTGAACTAACGGGAGGAGATTGAGTACTGCTGATGCAGAAGGTATGGGAGATGAGATTTTCCCCTTGGGAGATTTGCTTGCTCTGGTGAGTCTGAATGGTAGCTGATGGCTATAGTATAAGGGCTTCTGGTGGGAGGTGGTGGATGGAGTGCACCAGATAGGCCTGCACTGGTGAGGTAATGAGGGGGGGGAGCTGTGGGGTCCAGCTATGTAGCAATGAGACAGATTGCTTCTAGAGGGTATTCTACTTGCTGAGTTTGATATTGGTGAGGGAGTAGAGTGTCAGCAAGGACTTGGCCAGAATCTTTGGCTAAGTAGTTGGCAGGCAGTGAGGATTGGTGAGGAGTGGGACTAGGCAGGAGTCTGATCTTAGAGTGCTGAGATATGGAGGTGGCTTCCTCCCAAGTTCTGAGTAGTATAATAAAGGATGCTGTAGAGAAATGTTATGTTGAATTTCCATACTGAGTATCTGGTAGATGGTGGCCAATTAGACTGTGAGGAGTGTTATAATATAGGGCAGGTTGGGAGATTTATGTACATCTTTCTCCACTACAATTCACATTACACACACTTTCACAACACACTTTCAAGTCATTTATTGGAGAAAGATACTAAGAAGATGTCAAGCAGCAAGCAAGCTGAGGTGCATACCAGGTCGAGTGGACCTGGGGCTTTCGACTGACAGTATATTGAGAGGAGACATAGGCTGGGGATGGGGTCTTTCAGTGGCTCGAGTGGACTGGGTAGCTCAGGTAGTGGCGGCGGCACTGGTGGGAGGGCTGGAGGGCAGCAGGGGCAGAGCTTTGCAGATACACTGAGGACTGGGGGTTGGCCAATGGGAGCCTGCAAGGATCAGGCTGGAGGGAAGGGGAAGCAGAAGGCTGAGGATGCTGGGGGAGCTGGGCCTTCACTGGTGAGAGGTAGGGGAAGTGGAGAGACTGCTGGGAGTAGTGGCAGGACTGCTGATAGTAGTGTGATGGCGAATCTGGAAAAAAAAAGAGATGTGACAGCTGATGGCCAGGTGGGGCAGGGGTTCCCAATATAGAAGGGGGACCTGGCAGATGGTATAACAGGGCTGGCAGTGGCCCCGTTACTCAAGAAGTCAATCTCAGAGTTTGTGGTGATCTTGTGCTTCCGGGGCTTGGTGGTGACAGCAAGGATGGTTCTGGGGCTTATTTCGAAGCAGGTGGCTGGGGTGGCTTCAGTGAAGTTCTTGAAGGGTCTGGAGGGGGTCAAGGTGGGCTTTGAGGAGGTGGGTCTACTAGATGAGGTGCTGAAGACTGGAGTCGTAGTTGGAGAGGTGGTGGTCCCCATGGTATGGTGCTTGTGATGGGACCCCAGGGTGGTGCAGCTTCTGGTGAAGGGGGTGCTCACAGTAACTAAGGAGGAGACAAGAAAGAGGGTGGAGGAGGTGATGATTGAGTATGGTGATATAGTAGACATTGGTTTTCAGGTATGGAAGGAGACTGCGATCTGGATGAGAGATGTAGATGTCAGGATTTGGCTGGCAGAAAAGGAGGCCACAAGGAAGGCGAGTGACTGGCCCTTGGTGCTGATGTGGGGGGCCTTTGTCTGCAAGGTGTCGAGGGTAAAAGGGAGTGAAGAGGAGAAGGAGGACTTGTTGGAGGTGCTGGAGGAGTTGGGTGGTGCTGTAGAGAGGAGGGTGAAGGCCTGGAAACTGTATGAGGAGTCGATGTATCTGGAGGTTGTGGGTGGGAAGTATTTCCATATGGATAAGAAGCAGTGGGAGCGGGCCCAGGGATGCAAGAGACAGAGAGAGCTGTTGGCTAGTATGTCAGGAGAGGTGAAGAAGATGACAGTTGGAGCTGAGGAGTCTGGAGATGCTGAAGCCAGTGTCTGGGCTGGGAAAGGAGGAGAGGAGGTAGAGGCGAAGGAGGCAGGGGCTGGGGGGGTGCTGGGCAAGGACCCATTCGCTGATGGTACCTTCGAAGTGTGGGAGCCAGAGTTGGATACCACCCCCCCCCCACTTATCAAGAGGGGCCTGGTTGGGAGGAGAGGGATGATGGAGGATATGAGGATGCAGGGGGCCCAGCAGGTGTGCTTTGGGGTTTCTGATGTGGGGCAAGGGGGTCAGGTGGTGGCAGTTGGCAAGGACAAGCTGGTGGATGTTCCTGAGGAGGAGTGGGATAAGGCTGCCAGTGTAGAAGCTGATACTACGAGCTGGAAGCAGGGTGGCCAGGGACCCCAGGAGGGAAGGAGGTGGGGAATCTGTTGTAGATGCGCAAGGTGATGGACAATCTCACTGCAGAAGCTTTGGGAGAAGTGGACTTGTGAGTGATGTCTGAGGAGCATTGGGCAAGGATTCTGCATAGTGATGGAATGGTGGAGGTACTGAAGGTAGAGATTCTGGATATTTTCCTGGAGGAGGAGGGGTATGAGGTTGATGAGGTGAGGAGGGCAGAACTTGGGGTAGTCGCCGGTGAGCGGACAGCCTACTGCTGGGCAGAGCATCATAGTTTGTGGCTCTGGCAGGAGGCCTGTCGGGAGTATCGCGAGGAATTTGAGGAGCATAAAGATGGGGCAATGGTAGAACTTCTGGGAGTATTGGCAGTACAGGAAGCAGGAGAGAGGGAGCAGGCTGCTGAATATGACTTGGACTTGGTGCAAGAGGAGCGGACTGTGGACTTGTAGAGGATGGGACTACGATATATTACTATTCCTTATGAATAGTACAACTAACATTTTCTCTTTGAATGTGAATAGGTTATGGGGCTCTGGGCAGCACAAGAACATTTTTACTTAGCTCAAGGGATTGGAGGCTGATCTCTTTTTACTGCAGGATGTTCGATGTGAGGATGAGGACGATCGGGTAGAGTGGACTAGGGAATAGGGTGGGGCCATGGCTTGGTTTGGAAAGGTAGTGATTTTGGTGAGGAAGGGTAGAGGTGAATTGGGGGAAATCAGGAGCTGGGGTGATTGCTTGGTCTGGGGAGATTGGCATCGGCCAGGGTGGGAATCAGTGAAGGTGGGCTCTTGCTACTGCCCTGCAGTTAGGGGTAAGAGGACTGCATGGATTAGGAAGCTGCTGGAGGAGGGTATTCTCTTGGAGGAAGGGGTCAATGTGCTCGGTGGGGATTTTAATATGGTTCGGGATCAGCATCTAGACAGGACTGATAGAGGGAGGAGTGCCGGGGGCAGAAGTGGAGGTCTGGATGCATGGGAAGAGGTGGAGACATTGAGCTCATTAGGGGATATAGGCAGAACAAGGTGGGGTGATATCAGAGTCTACACACATTGGGTGAATGGCTTGGGCACAAAGATTGATTGGATTCTGATGGCAGAGTGCTGGGGGTCGGATGTTTGGAAGACATTGGAGGTGGAGTAGTGCCCATGGTCTGATCACTGGGGACTTTTGGGGCAGGGGCAGTTTGGGGAGAGTGGAGATGGACCCAGACATTGGTACCTTAACTCCTCCCTGCTGGCTAAGAAGGGGGTGTGGGAATTGTGGGTGGTGGACATTCAGGCAAAAGTTTTTACCTGGAGACATGAGGGTTTGCCTGTGGCTGTCCGCTGGATGAGATTGAAAGAGGCTGCGAGGGTTTATTGGAGAGAAGCTGGTAGAGAGGCTGGGAGGTAGAGGAGGAGATATACGAGGTATACTTCCAACCGGCTGAGGAGATTATAAATGGATTGGGTGGATATGCTTACTGTTGTTGGGGTGGAGGATTGGAGGATCGAGAGGGCAAAATTGGAGATTGTGGAACTCCAACAGGTGTTAAGGGAAGAGGAGGAGACTCATATGCAGGGCATGGCTGCTAGACTATAGTGGCAGGGGCTTGAGGAGGGTGAGCGGCCTACTGGATACTTATCAAGACTTCTCAAAGCCAGGAGAGTGTGACATTGGTGAGATGGGGTCCTGGATGCTGATGGGGATATGGTACATAGTACACAGCAAATCTTAGGGATATTGAAGGAGAGATGGCAGGATTTGTGGAGTGAGGGAGAAGGGGGTGCTGATGAAGCGGAGATTGCAGATATACTAGAAGAGTGGGGGCCGCCACAAGTAGCTGGACTGGGTGACTTGATCTTACCGGTGCAGGGGGAAGAGATCCAGAGTATCCTGGCAGCAACTAAACTTGGGATAGCACCTGGGGAGGATGGATTGCCATGGAACTTCTGGAAGAAGATGGTAGATGTCCCTGGCATTTTGGATGAGATGGCTGCTCTCTGTGACCATGTCCTTTAGAGTGGTGAGTGGGTGGGAGAGCAGGATCTCAGGCTGGTGGCCTTATTGTACAAAGACAAGGAGAGGAGGGAAGACTGGAAGAACTGGAGGCCAATCATGCTTCTGGACATAGACAGGAAGATGGTGACTAAGGTGATTGTTGCAAGACTGCAGAGAGTTGCCCAACAGGTGCTGGGGGAGGAGCAGCGGGGCTTTGTTGGAGGCAGACTTATAAGAGATGGGACTGCATGGGTTCATGGTGTGATTGAAGGGGCCCAGACCTGTGGCCTGGATGGAAGGTTGGTCTTTTTGGACCAGGAGAAGGCCTATGACCGTATATGGCGGGTGTGGCTGGGCATGGTATTGGACTGAATTGGGGTTCCCCCAAGGTTTAGAGCCTCTATATTGAGTCTGCTGGAGAGCAGTCAGGCAGCTCTGATGTGTAATGGTCACCATGGGAGGGCGTTTTTCTTGGGAAGAGGGGTTCCTCAGGGGGACCCTCTGTCCCCTATTCTTTATGCCCTTTCGCTAGAGCCATTAATGGATAGGATTCGCCAAAAGATAGCAGGGCTCTCCATATATGATATAGTGTGGAAGGTGGGGGTCTTTGCTGATGATATGGTGGTTGGACTTGGGACTGTGGCAGATGTAGCGGCACTTCAGAAGACTGTGGAATGGTATGAGGCCCACTCAGGGGCGAAGCTCAACTGGCATAAGTGTGAGACAATGGTGCTAGAGAATAGACTAGTGAGTGGAGACATTATTGGAACAATTGTCCCTACTGGGGAGGTGGTGCAGTATTTGGGCATCTTCCTCTCTGTATATGGTTCTGTCTTGCCACGAGGGTGGTGGGAGAGCAGGGTGAACATTTGGGGAGAGGCCCTTTGAGGATAGGGAGGTCGCCATATCTCTCTAGCAGGGCGAGTGTCAATTCTGAATATTTATTGGTTCCCCAAGCTGTGGTATGTGGTATATCACCTCGACTTCCCAGCATAGGTAGTGAAGAAGCTGATGAAGATGGCTAGGGATTGGATTTGGGCAGGGAGAAGGTCCCAGGTCAGTTGGGATATTCTTGCGAGGCCAGTAGTCAGGGGAGGTCTTGGACTGGTGGACTTTCCTAAGAGGCTGCACTGCTTGAGAGTCTGGTGATTGAAAAGAGCTGTGGAACTGTAGGGCGGAAGTTGGGTACCTCTGATGCAGAAGGTATGAGAGATGTGAACATCTCCTCAGGGGTCCTCAGGAGATCTGCTCTCTTTGGTGGGGCTGAATAGAATTCAGCAGCTATGGTTTAAGGGCTTTTGGTGGGGTGTGGCTGATGGAGCACACCGAATTGGCCTGCGCTGGCAAGGCAATGAGGGGGAGGCAGTGTGGGGGCTTAATATGTAGTGTTGGGATAGATTGCTCCTAGGAGGTGCTCCACTTACTAAGTTCGATATTGGGGAGGGAGTAGAGTGCCAGCAGGGGCTTGGCCAGGATCTTTGGCCAAGTGGCTGGCAGGTGGCAGAGATCGGCAAGGAGTGGGACTGGGCTGGTATCTGGTCTTGGAGCGTAGAGGTACAGAGGTGGCTTCCCCCCAAGTTCTGGGTGGTATGGTGGAGAATGTTGAGGAGGAATATCATGCTGAATTTCTGTATAGAGCATTTGGTGGATAGTAGACAATTTGACTGTGAGGAGTGTTATAATGTTGGAAGAGCTGGGGGTCATATACAGATGCCAGAACATTGGCTAGGAGAGTGCGAGGTTTTGGGGATCTTTTGGGCTGAGATAGGAGATCGACTGGGTGTGGGGCATAGGCTGGTAGGGGAGGGAGGTCGATGGGAGGATTTGAGAGCTCGGCTCATGGGTGGGGTGGGTGATAGTTGGCTCACTGTAGGGTGGGTATTAGCAATATGGGTAGGACTGGTGGGTCATTGGCTTTTTGTATTTGAGGAGAGAAAGTAGCTAGGGATGTGGGAGAAGGTGTTAAGATGGGAAGGGCTAGTGGGGGATCTGCTGACTGGGTGGTGGGTGGGTTGGAGTTCTCAGGGGGGCTGCCATCGCGGTTTGGTAGTGAGAATCTGTGAGCAGAGTGGTGGGAGGGTGGC